>OZ010611.1:3427896-3505396 GCA_963932145.1 Acanthosepion lycidas
ATAATAGTAAAATAAAAGAAAAAAGAAAAACAGAAGAGGCAGTGGTAATCCAAAACTTACAGTTCTCCACTCTCTCTCATGGAAAGAAAAATTTTTCAGCAGGTGCTGTATTTAAAAGTATACAGAAGCATGTATTTTATATCACTCTTAAAGAAAGAGAAAGATTTTAAAAACTGGTTTTCATTGTGAACTTAAATCGCATGAATCAGAAGAAGCAATTATCATTCATTTATACGTGGGAAATTCTTCAGCACTCAAAGAAAAAAAAAAAAAAAAAAAAAAAAAATGTAACAACCTGTAAACATGCTTGAAACAAAGGTATCCTACCAAAATTAAAGTTATCCTTGATTGCCATCATTGCAGGAACTGTCAAAGCATCATACAAATTACAAGGTTATTTTTTTTTTTTTTTTTAGTCTGGGAATGCTCACAAATCTTTCCTTTATTAAGTAATAATAAATTGCTTCTTCACACTATTTTGGCTTACAGATCATTTTATAAGGTGGCTCTAATTTCAGAGAGTTGGGAAGAAATGTGTGGAAGAATGAAACAAGCCTTATTTTGGAAATTGAAAGCATTCTTCATCAAAAGTAAGAGCCAAATTAGTTTAAATAAAGAAATGTTTAAATTGGATACTTTTATGTGAAATTCTTCAGGAAACCATTTCAACGCCTCATCACAGACAAAAAGAAATGTAAAATAAAAAATAAAATGAAAAAATATCCTCCCAATTTGGGTTCATCATTCAAAATCTTCAGAGAAAACTTGGAGTCAAAGAAGCAAAAAAGTTCTTGAGCATTAGTTATCAAATTTATTTCTAATTACAAAATTGTATCCATTAGGCAGCAGCGTAATGGTTAACAAGCTCTATTTCTGCAATATACAAAATGAGGTTTAACTGAACCTGCTTTAAAATTATATATATATATATATATATATATATATATATATATATATAAAATCTCCTTTGCTGGGTTAAAGAACCATATTAGAGTTCATGGTCATTTACAAGTTGACAACTAATTCAACAATGCACAATTAATGAGATGGCAATCATCTGTAAAGATGTTGCAATCATTACATACACACGCACAATTGAAATTCCTCAACTACAAGAAAAATATTAAATATTTCATCTCACCCACCATCTGCTGGCCCCAGGGTGGAAAGTGGCATTGCCTGATAAGGAAAAAAAAAATGTTAAAAGACAAGAAAAAAAAAAAAAAGGTCAGGTGGGTCAAGAGACATTTTGATGCGTTCTGTTTGCCTGCATAAATGGATGACAGAGAAAAAAAAGAAAAGAAAAGATAGGAAAAGAAAAGGGAGTCAATATCAAGTAAAGGAAATAAAGGAAGAAGGAGAATAAATGAAGGAAGAGAGGAGGAGGAGGAGAAGGAGAAGGGAGAAGAAGGAGGAGGGGGAGACAGTATTTACTCCCTTGTAAATTTTAATAACTCCAAAAAATTTCTGTCATTTTCTTTAGTCATCATAAAGAACCATTTCTGTCCTCCAGTATGGATGATGCTAACCTTAAGGAGAGCAGCTCATTGCACGTTCTTGGTCTCATGTTCCCCCTCCCCTGCATTGAGGGGGGACATTTACATTGAACCGATCATTGTTTACTACAAGGAAAGTTCTTGGTTCCAATCTAAATTAGGAATGACTGCAAAATACTTCACACTCCCCAATTAATAAACAGAAGCAAACAAATGCATGCTGGGATTTTTTCCATGCTAATAAAATAGACTTGTTCTTGGTGTCATAGCTAATCTGATTCATGACTAAATTTATTCATTTAATCCTGTATGAAATGTTGATTTGTTTCAAAAAAAAAAAAAAAAAAAACAATTTTGGCACAAGTCCAGAGGGAAATTAGGGAGAGACTGATGAAAAGATAAAGGGATTTAATGATGTTGGTTCCAATTTGAATTAGGAATGACTGCAAAATATTTTCTCCTCCCCAATTATGAAAATATAAAGATACATTTTAATAGTAAAAAAAATTACCAGCTATAAACATTTTCAGAAAAAAGAAAAAAAAAAAGAAAAAAAAAAAAAAACAAAAAAACCAGCAATACATTTTAAAAAAAAAAAATTACCAAATGTTCTAAGAAAATTAAATTTTAACATTAAATGATCAATAAGGTTTTGATATGCCATTAAACAAATCAAACCAAACCTCAAAAGGCCAACTTCTCTTTTGCAGAATTTCCTGTAAATATGGTAGACTAAAGAGTTGTGTTGAGTTTATACAAGTCTATCCGACTTGTCATATGCCTAAGACAACATCTAATTAAATAATGTCTACACTAAAAACTTTAGAATAATTGTACGGGTAAAAACCGATTTTCTATCAAGCTCTGTAACTATCTTAAAATAATGGTCAAGTTTTCTTCATCCCCCCCCGCCAAGATCCCTTAACTCTATATTCAATGTCTGACAGGAGACATATCCATTTTGGTACAGAACAAGGCATCTTTTAAAATAGAACAAAGGATTTTTTTTTTTTTTTTTTTTAAAGATAAAAGTCTTAAATCCTAACATTGCAGCTAATGTAAGTTATTTGTTTCTTGCAAATCCTAAGCTTCACCTCCCATTTGTCAAGGGGTTGGGTAGGAATGCAGGATAAAATGAAAAACACATGGTTCCCAAATTAGGACTTCTTGGAAAAGTAAATTGGGATGAGGCAGATCGGCATCCATTCATTTGTATCACGACACAAAAGAGAGCCCACCATATTAAAATGATAAAAAGAAAGCAATCCTTGGGCCTCTCGCCCATGTGCCAATAACACAGACAGGAACAGTTTAACATTCTTTCAAACTGCAGAGATTAAAATATAAAAACACACCATGTAATCTACAATTCCTCACCCCCATAGTATTTTCAAAATAAGATGTTCTACCAACATGTTACTTGACATGACCCAGTTTGTAAATCCTTTATGATATATCCCCCCCACCCAACCACCGCACTGTAGCATCCCTGTGCCTTTTCTATAAATACTTTCATGGTAATTGTTCTGATGAAATTTCCTCTATGGGACCTGGACTTTATGAAGTTAAGCAAGGTATTAGACTGGCAGCAAGGTCTCATTTTACAATTGAAATAATTAGATGTAACCGTAAGTTCTATGTTAACAGTTTCTTCTCTCGCACCCCTCGCTTGTGGAACTCTCTTCTGCCTTCTTGCTTCCCAGTCAACTTTGATCTTCAAAAATTTGTATGTAATGTCTCGATTGTTATCATCCATCTTAATTCTTGTTCTTTTATTGTTCTCTCCTTAATGTTAGGGTTTCTAACACTCAGTAACCCCTTGAATCTTAGTGGCTTTATTGCCTTGCTTGGGGTATAAGGAGTAAAATAAAAATATCACCAAGGTCATTCTAAATTTGGAAGAAACTGAAGTTTTCCAAATTTAAGATTTCTACTTCAGCAGACAAGCAGAAAATGAATTAAGTAAATATACAAAAATAGGAAGGGCTGTAAGACAAGGACAAGTCTTCTCACTGGACATATTCAATCTATACAGTGAGGTGATGCTGAGAGAAGTAGGAGTCCTACCAGGATTCATTGTTGGTGGCCACAATCATAAAAACATGATATGCAGATGACACAGTGTTGATAACAGACATAGAAAGGAAACTACAAAAACTCCTACAAAAGGCAGTGAAAGAAAGCAAGAAGAAAGGACTAAACATCAATTGCAAGAAGACAGAATGCAGGGTTATCAGCAAAAGAAACAGCCCAACATAAAAATTTAAAAATGGAGATACCAAAAAGTGTGGAGAGCCATGATCACCAACATTCTGAAGGGACATGATACATAGAAGAAGAAGAATGAGCTTGAGTAAATGGATGGCAGAATAAGGTTTAGGAGAGATAACAAAAGACAAAATTTATTAAGAGCTACAAAGGAGAGGAAATTGTGGAGAGCCATGATCGCAAAAGTCCTGAAGGAACATGGCACATAGAAGAAGAATAAGAATGAGCCTGAGAAAATGGATGGTGGAACAAGGTTTAGGAGAGATAACAAAAAGACAACATTTATTAAGAGCTACAAAAGACAGGAAATTGTGGAGAGCCATGATCGCCAACGTCCTGAAGGGACATGGTACATAGAAGAAGAATGAGCTTGAGTAAATGGATGGTGGAACAAGGTTTAGGAGAGATAACAGAAAGGCAAAATTTATTAAGAGCTACAAAGGAGAGGAAATTGTGGAGAGCCATAATCACCATTCTGAAATTATATGTCCCATAGAATTAGTACAGCACACATCTCTTTTCCTGACAGACGGTCAAATTTAAAATCAGAATTGTTTATTTAAAATATGATATTTATTAGAAAATATATTCAGTTTAAATTCAGTAAGAGCTATAAAAATGACTTCAAAAAGGTTGTACATTTTCACATACTCATTTGCTGTTACCCAAGGGTTGTTGTCAAACAGAAAAGGAAATAGCCCTTGCAATGCAGTTGTCCATTTCTTTCAAATTGCGCATGTGTGTGTGTGTGTGTGTGTGTACACGATTGTATATTTTAATTCAATGACAGACCAAAAATATTTCTATAATTTTCTTTTAAAAAACTTAAAAGAAAAAAATTATTCATTGAATAATTTCCAAAAAGTTCAATAAAATTTCATGATTACACAATTTTTTTCAAGTTTAAAAGAGTAAGTTTCCCCCCGCCCCCGACTCCAACTTTATGATTTTATTGTTAAGCATTGATAAGTATATTCAGATATCAAAGGATGCCTTTCAAAATCTAAGCAAAGAGATCTGAAGGATTCATGCTATGTAACAATTCTGTGTGAAAGTGAATGCAACAGATTGACCTGGAAAATGAACTAGAATCACAGATTTCACTTTCTGCAATGACACTACTTGCACATCATTTCACATGTTTTTTTTTTTTTTAAATCATCTCAACCCAAGCAAGGCGATAATGCTACTAAGACACAAGGGGTTACTGGGAGTGAAAGAGAATGAGAAGACTTTAGTGACGAGAAAGGACAATAAAAGAACAGGTTTCAGGAAGACAGATGATGGCGATAATGCCACTAAGATGCAAGGGGTTACTGGGAGTGAAAGAATGAGAAGACTTTAGTGACGAGAAAGGACAATAAAAGAACAGGTTTCAGGAAGACAGATGATGGCGATAATGCCACTAAGATGCAAGGGGTTACTGGGAGTGAAAGAATGAGAAGACTTTAGTGATGAGAAAGGACAATAAAAGAACAGAAGATGGCAATTGACAGAGCATTTAAATTTTTGAAGTATGTAAGTTGCAGGGAAGTAAGAAACAGGAAGAGAGTCCCACAAGCAAGTAGTGCAAGAATAACTAGAATAGCACTTACAATGCAACACTAAAATGGTGAGACCTAATTGCCAATCTAGTACTGCACTTAAATTCAAGTAGTCAAGGTACCAAGGAAGGTAGCTCATTAGATCAATTCAATTGCCATGAAAACATTTATAAAAAAGACAGAGGGAAGCCCTGTTACAATATTGGGAAAGTGATTGAAGTCAAGATGCCAGATAAGGACCAATTATATTACAGATCTTTCTTTGCATTTGACTGAGACTCTTGAGCTATGTAGCAGGAGCACTAGACTAGATATGGCAGCAATATTTTAGAGAAAACAGGAGTCAGTTCAGAAGCACATTTCCTTCAAACAATTGCAAGGAGATGGTCAAGTTTGCAAGCTTTTTGCAGGGATGGAGGTCTAGTTTCGAGATGACAGAAGTCATGGATGGAGTTGTGCTTATATTTTTCTTTGACAGGTTGTGTCGTTTGGAGTGAAATTATTTCTCTTCAAAAATATTTAAATTTCATTTGCTCTCTTTCACTTCTAATTCCATTTACATACATTCCAATTTATTCAGACAAGCATGTTCATCTGTGTTGCTACACTTAGAGCCACCACATGTAGTGCATCTGTAGCAGTAGAGGATGTGTCTAGGGCAAGATAGCCTAACAGAGCCCATCTTCTGGCTGGTTTTGAATTCAGAATTGTCCACCTTTGACACTGGTTGCTACCAAGGCTAGAATTCCTAGTTTGCCCTCCTATTTAGCCTATATAGGGTGGGGGAAGAGGGATTCATAATGCTCCCAAGGGTATCTGTGTAAAAGTGAATGCAACAGACTAGTCCAGAATTTGAACTCGGGTTAAGACGCCTACTTTTAATGACAATACGCTACCAGAATATACTTTACATAACCTACACATCATCCTCCATCTTTCCCACAATATGACAACACAGACAGGTGGAAAAATGTTAACATTTATTTGCTTTAAATTTTAGAATGAAAGATAAGAAAAAAAAAAAAAAAAAAAAAAAAAAAAAATACAGTATTTTTTTTTTATATAAAAATTTTTGTTTACATAATAAAATCATTAAATTTTGTTTTAAGGTGATTATGGTGGGTCAGCATGGGCAGTGGTAGGGATATTTTCTCCCCAATACCACATGTTGCTACAAAACCAAAACATTAACCTAAAAATTAAAGTCATGTTCTTACTATACCCGGCAGCAAGCCACCTGATCGGGAGATTTTAAGTGTTGAACCACATCTTAATTGCTGCTGTTCCTACATCCACCCTAACCTGGGGTGGTAGAACCTGTTAGGGCCCCAGCTATGGGAAAATAGTGAACCCCCAAATTGGAGTTAAAACACTATGAAAGTGTAGAAATACATTTTTAGAGTGAAGGTGCCAGCAATAGATTTTCATAGTAAAAAAAATTACCAGCGATATACTTTTTAGAAAAATATTACCAGCGATATACTTTTTAGAAAAATATTACCAGCGATATACTTTTTAGAAAAATATTACCAGCGATATACTTTTTAGAAAAATATTACCAGCGATATACTTTTTAGAAAAATATTACCAGCGATATACTTTTTAGAAAAATATTACCAGCGATATACTTTTTAGAAAAATATTACCAGCGATATACTTTTTAGAAAAATATTACCAGCGATATACTTTTTAGAAAAATATTACCAGCGATATACTTTTTAGAAAAATATTACCAGCGATATACTTTTTAGAAAAATATTACCAGCGATATACTTTTTAGAAAAATATTACCAGCGATATACTTTTTAGAAAAATATTACCAGCGATATACTTTTTAGAAAAATATTACCAGCGATATACTTTTTAGAAAAATATTACCAGCGATATACTTTTTAGAAAAATATTACCAGCGATATACTTTTTAGAAAAATATTACCAGCGATATACTTTTTAGAAAAATATTACCAGCGATATACTTTTTAGAAAAATATTACCAGCGATATACTTTTTAGAAAAATATTACCAGCGATATACTTTTTAGAAAAATATTACCAGCGATATACTTTTTAGAAAAATATTACCAGCGATATACTTTTTAGAAAAATATTACCAGCGATATACTTTTTAGAAAAATATTACCAGCGATATACTTTTTAGAAAAATATTACCAGCGATATACTTTTTAGAAAAATATTACCAGCGATATACTTTTTAGAAAAATATTACCAGCAATACTGTTGTTTTCATGGAAGAAGAAAATGACTGCAACTGAAAATCAAAAACCAATTAGCAGCAACAGATTTTTGTAAAAGAAAATTAAATTATATAAGGAGTTGATATGCCATTAAATAAAACAAACATATTTTTAAATAGCTTTAAACAAATGAATTATATTGGTCTTAGCAAGGACCATATCATTCTGCAGACATCGTGGACAGGCACTTCAGAATTATAAAGAACTGTACAAAAACAACTTGAGGACTTTCAACAGTGGAAATAACTAAAATAAATAGCACATGTCATGTGAAGAGAAAATAATGGCATGATCAAGATTCTGATGTTCCACGCAACTTCAAACAAGAGATTAGGATGGAAACCCCCATCAATACTGGAAAGAACAATAACAGTGAATTGACCTGAGAAAACCGTTTTCCTGCAAAATTGTTTTAATAGAACGGTTTTATAAATTTGAACTGAGAGTCACAGACTCATCAATGCTCCCTTCTAAGGAAAGAAACAGTTTTCCTTATAAAGAAACAACTAATATTACCATAATAGTTACTGGAAAAGAAAACAGTCAAGGTGCCAAGTTGAAATTCCAGCAGAGGCTATTGTGTTTCCTTACTCATGCCCATTGGTAAGGTGTCAATTTTTCTCCATTCACAACATACTAGGCTTTCTAGTCTTGAGAGGACCTAAATTCAAAATAGTTGCATTAGAAACTCCACCCTGAAGAAGTTACTTGCTACTGAAACTGCAGTAGTGTCATATCACAATAATTTGTCACAGTCAATGGCTCCATGAGTAATCTACACCCATATATGTATGCGAGTGTGTTAGTAAGAGATTATATATATATATATATATATATATATATATATATATATATATATATATAGATAGAGAGAGAGAGAGAAATTAGTTGTATTATGTCTATTTATTTTAGTTTTAATCCTTTCAAGTCTACAAATTAATTTCCTGGTGGCTGTAGAAAATTGATCCAGAAAAGGTTCAAAATTTTTTTTTTCAAATAATTTTTATTTTCCCAAGTATTTTCAATCACTTTCAAGATCATCTTCAGGGCTTGAGTGTCGGTGGATATGTGTGTGTGTGTGTGTGTGTGCGTGTGAATACCACAAAATTCAAAATATTTACTTGTTATGCAAGGGAGGTAATTTAAGTGATTTTTTGGAGTTTATTTTCGTGCATGATCACTGTAATTATATATATATATATATATATATATATTATATGCACGGTGGAGTAATGGATAGGGGCTTGGATTGAGGAATCGCAGAGCTGAGTTCGAATTCCAGTCGAATTCATTACATTCACTTACGTGCTAATACCCTTGAGAAAAGTATGAATCCTCTTCTCCCTCCAGCTATGGGTAAAATAGCAGGACAGACTGGGTTCTATAGCCTTGGATGGCAACTGGTCTAGGAGAAGGACAACTCTGAATTCAAAACCTGCAGAGGGTCGTTTGGGGGACCTTGTGGCACGTAGAGCACCAGGTCTCTGTATTCGGCCCTTCAAAAAGTGCGGATGGTTCTGCACAAAGCCTTCACCAGTATAATCAAATCTCATGTGCCATTGTCGGGCTGTTGGTTTCCTGGAATCTCATCTGCTTGACCCTCATACATCGAATTCAATGGGAGAGTTGACTAATATATATATATATAGAGAGAGAGAGAAAGAGAGAAAGAGAGAGAAAGAGAGAGAAAGAGAGAGAAGAGAGAGAAAGAGAGAGAAAGAGAGAGAAAGAGAGAGAAAGAGAGAGAAAGAGAGATAAAGAGAGATAAAGAGAGAGAAAGAGAGAGAAAGAGAGAGAAAGAGAGATAAAGAGAGATAAAGAGAGATAAAGAGAGATAAAGAGAGAGAAAGAGAGATAAAGAGAGATAAAGAGAGATAAAGAGAGATAAAGAGAGATAAAGAGAGATAAAGAGAGATAAAGAGAGATAAAGAGAGATAAAGAGAGATAAAGAGAGAGAGAAAGAGATAAAGAGAGAGAGAAAGAGATAAGAGAGAGAGAAAGAGATAAAGAGAGAGATTTTGATTCTTACAGTGATCATGCAAAAACATATACCCCCCCAAAAATCACATTTTATCTCGTTTGCATGAACTACAACAAGTATGTGTTCGTAACCAAGGCAAGTCACCTAGTTGAACAACATCAGCTGTGGTCTAAACTGGAGAGGGATGGGCTCTGCCAGGTTGAAACGTACAAGACATGCCACATGATGAGCACAGCAAGAAACCATGGCTCTGGCACACAGCTCTGACCAATGGAGGAGGAATGGTAGACAGCTCAGCATGTCGGCACCCCAACAACTCTCTTCCAGGGTTAAGGGCAAAAGAAGAAGATTCACCTATCGTCTGGTTCACACTCCTTCTTGGTCTTTTGAACAGGAAGAGAGGTTCATTTCTTGTTTCCAGTTTAAGATTGGGTTTCTGATTTCTTCTAAAATCTATTTCAACTATACTTCTAACGTCTCAACCTAAACTCTGAAATTTTATTTACTAAATTTTTTATTTTTCCTCAATAAAAGTAGACACATTCACCTATCATCCGGTTCACATTCCTCCTTATTTTATTGAATAAGAGTAGAGGTTTATTCCTCGTTTCCTGTTAAGGATTGGACTTCTGGTTCTTTCTACATTCAACTTCAATTCTATACTTCTAATATCCCCGCCTAAAACTCCAAACTTTTATCTACTATTGAATTACTTTTCTTTATCTCAATAGGAGTAGATACGTTCACCTATAGTTCTGTTCACACCCAACCCTGGTATTTTGTACAGGAGTAGAGGTTTATCCTTTGCTTCCTGTTTAAGATTGGGTTTCTGGTTCTTTCTCTTTCACTCCCAGTAACCCCTTGTGGAATTATCGCCTGGCTTGGAGAGGAAATGATTTAAGAAAAAAGAAAAAAGATCAAAGTTGATTGGAAAGCAAGAAGCTGGAAGAGAATTCTACAAGCGCGATAGAAGGAACTGTTAACATAGAGATATAAGTTCTATCAGTTTCAAACTTTCAACTGTAAAATTACGAGATTGAGATCCAGTTGTTAATCTCATACTGCTCTTAGATAAAAGTCAAGATACCCATGAGGAAACAATTGCCATGAAAATATTTGTAGAATTTGTAGAAACACACAGAAGAAGCAAATTTAGCCATGAATGAATCACACAGAGACATGCTAAAAAATCCCCAAAGTAAAAATTTCTTTTTGGGCCAAAAAGTATTTTCTGGGCCTCATTTAAATTCAAATATCTCTCTGCATTCCCCCTCCCTCCAGGGATCCAATTAAATTTCACTTTTTACTTACAGAAAAAAAAAAAAAAAAAAGTAAATAAAAATCTAAACAAATTACATAGCATTTCAGATGCTATTATTATTCAACTTATTTGGGATACATGACCAAAAATCCAAAAGAAAGCTTTGAATATGAGGCTAAAAATTAAAACATTTACACAGACTAAGAGGAATTTTGTAAAGGATATATCAGTGTTTGGCATGCAGAAATCGTTTGAAACGCTAAACTTAATACCCCATTTTATGGTGGTGTTTTTTTGTTTTTTTTTTTTTGTTTATGTTTACGAAATTGTGACACAGCAAAATAAAGAGTAAAGAGAAAATGTAATTTGATCAAAGCAAAGATCGTTTATCTGCAACGGTTTCATATCTGCTGAAGGCTTTCTTGAAATATTTGACAGCACAAAAATGGTTTTCATACTTGGGCTTCAAAATTAAAGTCGTGAAAAAAATTTTTCTTCAAGTGAAAATAATACAATTAAAAAATTTAACTTTAAGAACCTTTTAATTTTAAGAACCTTTTAACTTTTTTTTATTTTTTTTTTTATCCTGAAATAAATTCAACTGACAACTGGATCACATGATTGAGATTAGTAAAGCTAAAGCATTTATTTTTTTTAGAAATACGAATGCTGTTTTAAAAGTAGATGTCTCAAAGAAAAAAAAAAAAAAAAAAAAATCTACTCAAACCTAAACCACCCCAATAGCAAAAAGCTAATCGATATGAAGATACTACTTGAACGAACCAAATGACAACATTGTATGTAGGCAACAAGTGCAAGAAGCCCCCACTTTTATTTTTTTAAGAATTAAAGTCTTTAAAAAAAAAAAAAAAAAAAATTCTCCAAGTCCTGTGTTAAAGAAACCAAACCAGACAGAAAAAAAATATTTAAAAATATTTAAAGAATATAATAATCTCACAGTTGAGATGTTCGACTAAAAAAATTTTAAAATTCTTTCCTGATCCGATAAACGTGGGGAGGGAAAAGTTACTTTTGAAACTTTAAAGTTTATTTGTTCCTATTTTGGTTTCATTTTTTTTACAGAAATGAAAACAAAAATTAAATATTTGAAAAAAAAACAAAAAAAAAAAAAAACTCATTAGTCATTAGTCATTACTATTAAGTTGGTGCAAAAATAATATCGTTTTTTGACGTTATTATTTTTGCACCAACCTAAATGTTTACCAGTACTCAATATATATATATATAGATATTTAATTTGTCTTTTAACACTTGAAGGATTGTAAACACAAAAAAAAAAAAAAAATAGCTACAAACTCGACATTTGTTGGGAAGGTGCTTCGTTATTGCAAATTTAGTTAAATTTTATGGTAAAAAAAATATTCTAACTGTAGAAATGCCCCCACCCACAAAAAAAAAAAAAAAAAAAAAATCAGGCGATAAATTCTAGAAGTTGTTTTATTAATTAGTCAGCGTTTTTAATCCAAAAGGACCTTAAAGACAAGAAATTTGATGCCGCTAAAAATAGTTTTTTTTTTCATGTTTTTAGAAACCAAAACCTTTTAGACTCCTTAGAGTAGAAATTAGAATAAAAATTGTTTCCCGATTTATAAGAAAAAATAGTAGAGAAGACCAAGAGAAAAAAAAAAAAAAAAAAAAGGACAATTTTTTAGAAGAAAATAAGACTTAAAAATTAATTTAGAGAAAGAAAAAAAAAAAAGAGAAATCTTACCGAAAATATCCGGAAGACAAGAAAATGCTTTCCTCTGTCCTTTTGTTAAAAAGACTAATCCAATTTTGTTGGGAAATTAAATCCAGATTGTCAACAATCAACATTGACTTTACTTTTTTTCTCTTTTTAGGTGGGGTCCTGGTAAAGTTCCGTTCCGTTTACGGCCCTCATGGAATTACCCGTTTAATTTGAAGAACTGCACTTAAAAGTGAGACTTCTTGAAGCTCTAGTGGAAACAGAGGGGCGTGGAAGTAAAAACAAAAATAAAATAATAAAAAAAAAACAAAGTCTAAATTTTAGAAAGTTAACTATATATATATATATATTTTTTTTTTCACTTATTAAAATAAAATAATAATAACGAAATGCTTTCAAGAAAGAGCGAATAAATTTGGAGTTCTTTAAAAATCTCTTCTTAACACACGTGGTCGGTCTCTGTGAGAAAAAAGTTATTTTAAGAGCTACACAGGAAGAAAGAATTGGTAAGAGGGGGTAAGGAAGAAAAGAAAAAAAAATGTTACCCATAAAAAGAAATTAGGAATGACTATTTCTTTTTCACATTCGTCCCTGACGGCTGGTAACTTGGAAAACCCCTCAGCAAAATCTGCTTAGATGGTGACATCTGACCCCAATTCTCAGATGTTGCCAAACCGTTTTTAAAAGTACACAAAATATGCTAAGCAACATGAGCTAAATCATAAAGTAATTTCTAATCGTGGGGAAAAAAATGTCTAGGTTCGAACCTACCTAAAGTCATACGTAAAAAAAAAAAAAAAATTCTATTTTTTTTATACAAACCAAGTTAATTCACTCGGCAAATATAACACGAAAAAACTTTAAATAAAAATTACTGTATTCAGTGGCATATGAACCCCCTCCCTAATCATTTCACCCAAAGCAAGGTAATAAAGCCCCTTAGACGCAAGAGGGTTATTGAGTGTGAGAAAATAAGAGAAAAAGAAAAACGTTATTAAGGAGAGAATAATAAAACAATAGGAATTAAGAAGACAGAAGATAACGATTGACATTGCCTTTAAATTTTAATCCTTTCTCTCCAAGCAAGGTAATAAAGCCACTAAGATACAAGGGAGTTACTGATTGTTAAAGAATAGAAGAAAAAGTGTGATACAAGAAACTGTTAGCATAGAACTTAGAGTTACATCTAGCCATTTCAACTGTAAAACAATGAGACCTAGCTGCCAATCTAGTACTGCGCTTAAATTCATAAAGTCTAGTTAGCATAGAGGAAAGTTCATATTTATCACTTTTAAAAATTATTTTTAACAGAAACTCATATTTGAATAGATGCTATGCTTATTTATTAAAGTGTATATTTATTTATTTATTTTTGCCTACCTGCCTCAATATTCAAGAAACATTCTGCTAAACGTAATAATGTTTAATAATTCTTCGTAGCCAAGTCAGTTAATAATGTTGATGTGCTGCTAAACAAAATCAACCAACCCGAGAATTATTCAAGGCACGGAGTTACTGAATGGAGGTGTTTTACGAATATATGACTTGTAGATTATGATGATATGTAGGACAGATAACAGTTGACCCAAGACTTCAAGAGGTTAAGATTTTTTGATTAGAGAAGCATCCTCTCAGGAGCATGTTCCACAAAGCAGCACTTCTTGGGAAGAAGCTGTTTAAATGGTACTTCTTTCTTACTAATGGAATATGAAAGGAATGAGGATGGTTTGCATACATGTTATGGCAGGATTGTGTAGCTCCAGCCCAGATACAACAGGAACCCTCCATTGTTTGTTTTCATTGGACTCCTGCAAGGATAGAGCATAGTAAGTGGAGTCATATACTTTCCAGATAATATATAAGGAACCGACCATTTTTACAGATTTTTAGGATCTTATATGAGAAGTTGAAGTATCCTTTAGGCTGAATGTTTATTCACTCAAGTAAAGTCAAATGTCATTCCTTATCTATCCTCCTTATCCTCATAATCTTCACTTCCCACCTCCACTGTATTGGTTCACTGTATTGTGTTAGACAATTTTTCTCCCTTGAATTGGTCTTATATATTTATAAGTCTACTATTCGTCCTTTCTTTGAATATTGCTACCACATTTGGTCTGGTTCTCCTGTGATATATTTAGAGATTCTTGATAAAATCCAAAGAAGAATCTGCAATGTTATTGGTCCTGATCTGGCATCTTGGCTTCAGTCACTTTCCCAACACTGTAATGTAGCTTTTCCATCCCTTTTCTATAAATACTTTCATGGAAAATGTTCTGATGAACTCTCCTCTATGGTACCTAGGCACTAGGAATTTAAGCACAGTACTAGATTGGTGACAAGGTCTCATCTTTTTACAGTTGAAATGGCTAGATGTAACCATAAGTTCTATGCTAACAGTTTCTTCTTTCGCACTTTTCCATTGTGGAACTCTCTTTTGTCTTTTTGCTTTTCATTCAAGTTTAATCTTCAAAAATTATATTGAATCGATTGCTAGGTCTGCTGCTATTCAGGTTGGTTCACTGTGTCGTGTTAAATAATTTTTCTCCCCTGAATCTATCTTACTCTTATATATTTAGATATTCTTGATAAAATCCAAAGAAGAATCTGGAATGTTCTTGGTCTGAAGAGATAGAGTCATACAATTTGCAAGGATATTTGAATCTTTTTATTTGTACCCTCTTACTTCTTCATATAATGACCTACATCCATGCTTATGACTGTTATTGCAATATTATTTTTTTAAAGTTTTTTAGCTTAAAAAAAAAAAACATTAGCAGCAGTGATCAGGACAGTCTGACAGAGCCCAACATTCTCCAGGTTAGTTTGAATTCAGTTTTCCTTCTCCTAGACTAGTTGCCAACCAAGACTATAGGATCCAGTCTGTCTTGCTTATCCATAGCTGGGGGGGGATGGATTCATACCTTTCCCAAGGTTATTAGCACATAACTGAATGTAGTGAAATTTCGACTGGAATTTGAATTCAGCTCTCTGATTCCTCAATTCAGTCTGTCCTGCTACTTACCCATAGCTTGGGGAGGAGGAGGAGTAGAGACGGATTCATACCTTTCCCAAGGATATTTGCATGTAAGTGAATGTAACAAGCTCAACTAGAATTTGAACTCAGCTCTCAGTTTCCAAAATCAAAGCCGCAATCCATTACTGTATCGTTTTTCCACTACGTCTCGGAAATTTCAACTATTTTTTGACAGTAAATACAAGTGTTCTTTGGTTCTCATTTTCCGTGGTATTCTAAGTGACCATCTGCAAACATATCTATGCTGCCTAAAGTCTCTTTTTTTTTTATTTGTGAAGAAACTGTTCAAAATCAAAATTTATTGTTGTATACAAGGATTGATATTAATATATACACTTTCACCCTGACCCCTCAACCACCGGCATCTTACTCTCGGGGTTGAGGTGTCTACTCAGTCCTAACCGAACTTAAGGAAGTTGCCATAGGTCCACTGAGCATCCGTAGATTATTTGACCAGTCCGCTGGTTTAATCCTGCTTCCTGCCCACGTTGTGTTTGGTTTGATCCAGAAAGCAGAAGTGATGTCCGTCCATTCACGGTCGACTGAAGATGTAGACACAGCTGGGGAGTCTGTGCTAAGAAATTTAGAATTCAGCAAAAAAAAAAAAAAAATATCTGCAGAAAGCCGGACAAACATCGATTCAATGGTTGAATTGGTAATGTCTTTTATATTGCAGAAAAGAATAGTAGAGAAGAGAAACGGGTTACAGAAAAGAAAAGTAAAAAAAAAACTCATACACTGGATTCTAGACAGAGAGAGAGTGTATGTGATTATCTTGTTAAATCATCTCAGAACGATATATGACTCTTGCAATGGAGGGCTAAAGATTTCCGTGCGGGGCTAAAAGTTATAGTGGCGTTCCTCCTCCCAATGCTCACACGGGCCAATTCTCTCTGCCTTTTTCAGCATGACTACGTGTTTATATAGATAAACACGACTGGTTATAATTGGCTCTCAGCCATACTACTTTGCATGTGGTCATGATGAGGTTCTGGCTGCTTCAACTAAAATCATGTAAATTCCAAAGTTCTTTCTAGCTTACTCAGCTCTATTTTAATTTTTAATCGATAAAAATTATTTCGGACATTTCCATTGTCTTGATGACCCAGATTCAATGGGTACAACTGCCCTAGATCAGATTTTCCCATCAGTAAACAAAATGCTCAGATTTAATTTTGCTATTCTAATCTACTCCAATTTCATTAAAAAAAAAAAAAAAAAAAATGTGTGTGTGTTTCCCAGACTCTCTCTCTGTTACATATATAGCAGTTCAACATTTTGTTTATTATAAGATTAGCAACTAATTCTGACTTGACCTGAGATGGAACAAATACATTGAGTCAATAACTTCATCTACTGCAAGGAAAGTTGGCTCCCTGTGCTGCGCCAGGAAATTTTTCTCACCTGAGTCGATCCTTCAAATCTACAAATCAACCATTCACCCCTGCATTGAGTATTGCTGCCATATATGGTCTGCAGCCCCTTCTGTTTGTCTCAAGGTCCTTGATAAAATCCAGAGACGGATATACAATGTCATTGGCCCTGATCTGGCATCTCGTCTGCAGTCGCTCTCTCACAGACATGCCATTGCCTCCCTCTGTCTTTTTTACAAATACTTTCATGGTAACTGCTCCGATCAGCTGCTTTCGCTGATTCCCAGACTTTATGAATTTAAGCGTTCAACTAGGATGGTATCTTGTTCTCACCCTTTCACTGTCGAAACTGTTAAATGTAGCCATCTCTTCTACTCCAATAGCTTCATATCTCACACTTCTCATCTGTGGAACTCCCTCCTCATTTCCTGTTTCCCTGACAGGTATAATCTCTAACTATTCAAATGTAATGTCAATTGCCATCTCCAGATTCTTTGATCTATCTCTTATCCTTCTCTTCATCCTTTCCTCTATCACTCCTATTTGCTCCCGCTCCAACTCTCTGTAATCGCTTGCGTACTAGTGGCTTTCTGCCTTTCTTCGGGTGAAACGCTTAAAAAAAAAAATTATAAATTGTATTGTTGGTCATTTTGTTATTGTCATGTCCATTAAAATATTTAATAAAATATTTCATCGTCATTTTGATGAATAGTGTGGAAATATTGTGTGGACGTAATAGAAGACATACCACATGGCTTTTTTTAGGGCCAATTAGGAAGAAATAAATAATATAATTCTGGAGCCGATGTTCTTATGAAAAAGTGGATGAAACTCATGAAGTCTAGCCCCAAACATGGGATGCAAAGATGTCATCAAGTTCCACGTCACTCTGGCTGCTTATTTTCAAGACCCTATTCATGTCCACACGCAAAAAGCAACAGCGCTGACAAAGTACAAGGAAACCATCTCAGACTATGGAACCACAGTTCATAGTAAGAACTAAATTCTATCTTTTGTCCCCCCCTCCTACTACTAAGCACACATACACGTATTGACTATTTCACACGAACACACATATAACAACATTTCACTGTTTCTCACATACTTACATAAATACAACTTATATTCTATTCCAGAACTTTGTTAGCCAAACCAAGAAGACATTACTCATTCAAATCCATAACCAACGTCTTGTATTCTTGCCATTAGATTAAATTAAAATGGCAAGTATATTCTTTCTCTTTCTTGTTTTTCAACATGGAAAGCACATTACTGATATATTTTCTAGACTGTGCAAAATTCTGAATCCCTGGAAATTCTACAGCACCATGAAAACAGAGAACTTCAAACAAGTATATTTTTGTCAGCATATTTAATCATTCACATCTCAACTACATCATTTGACTCTTTTTTTTTTTTTCTTTTAGCCCACAAAGGACAGAACAGAACATACTCAAGCTTTATAGAAAAATTGGCAAAATAAAATTCTCCCAATCTGAGTGAGGTCTTGTGGGTTACCTGACTTGGCTTTACCAAAAACATTTGTTAGAGTGCACTCTTTAAGTCTATAAAAAGGCAATCATATTCTCTTTCTTTTTTTTAAATTTTGCTTCCAGATAGAGATAGAGAATGCCTGCCAGTGCATGTTTGTTTCTCTTCATCTGTTGACTTTTGAACTCTGCGTGATTAGGAACTTCTTGTGGTAGGGACCCATTAATAAAACGTGACATTGAAATTCAAAGACACATTGGAATGGCCAAAGATGCATTCTAAAAGTTAAGCAGAGTATTAAGAGATTGAAAAACTTTGTTAGAAACAAAAAAGACATTACTCATTCAATACATTGAACTAATTTCTTATATTCTTATCGTTATATTAAATTAATGTTTATGTGTTGATACTACATTGTCTTTTCCTACTGGATTTTATTCTTTTGAATGAAAGTTGTGGGATTATTCTAAACGATCAAATTATGAGCCATACTGCAACAATATTTTATATTACTGTATTCAATCCTAACACTCCAAATTTTGACATTTAACAAAAACCTGAGTAGAAGCTTTCCTACATAATCTTTTTAGGTTATTGAATTATCATATATTGTATTACTCTCCCAGTAGCATAAAGTGGTCAAAGGCAATAATTAAAAATTATTACATTTTTGAACATCCATACAAAAATAATCTAATACTTGCTAAAAGGAAAATAAATAAACAACATATTCAGTGATTTTTGTTTTTATATAACTGTAAAAATAAAATACATCAACACGCCCATCCAAATTAAAAAGTACATATAAATTATCAAAAGTGTGAAACAGACAACCAAATATTTTCACAAAGGTTTCAAATAAAATGATCAATTCAGTAGACAACTCATTTATTAATCGATAAGAACTGAAAGTTTTGTTTGAATCGGATAATTCTCTGAATTTTTAAACACTAGCATTTTGGGGGGGGGGCTTTCATTTCAGAAAAAACGCATCCATTTTAGTGGTATCTAGTATTTACTAACTCTTTCAATATTTGTATTTACAAACAGTCATGCAACAATATTTTATATTATTGTATTCAACCCCCTACAATGCAAATTTTGATGTTTAACAAAAGATTCGTGCACTATAAAATGTATTGTTGGTAATTCTACTATAAAATACAAACTCAGCAATTTTACTACAAATAGGTATTGCTAGTATTTTTTTCGTATAAAAATGTATTTTATACTTTCATACTGTTTTTGGGGGTTCACTATTTGCCCAGAGCTGCGACCCTAACAGGTGCTACCACCCCGAGTGGACAAGGGAACAAAAGAAATTAAGAGGTAGCCCCACACTCCTAAAAAATTCCAATATTTCGATCAGGCACCTTGCTGCCAAAAGTAGTCTCAAATAATACCCCGGACTACAGACCAGATGTGCTGCCTACTGATTAGTGCATCTGTATTTGAATGCATATAAAAAAACTCAATGTAAGTGAACAAGATGGCATGAGAAAATCAACTTCTGTGACTATTTGGACATAAGGCTTTGTAAATTTGTGACAGTTTGCTTGATTTTACGCTAAAGTTTTGAGATTTTCAGTTTGAGACTTACATACACATCCCTCTGCCTTTGTAATGCAATAAGGTTGAATATTTCCCATGAGTGCTAGATCCCAGTGTTCAAGTTTTGCTAAAAGTCAGAATTGCAAATGTTGATTTCATGAGGTGCACAATCCCCCCCACTCCACTTGTAAGATCATGTTACATTATTTTTTAAGCACCTATTTCATTTTGTGCTGTGAAATAAATAGCTAACGTAAGCTGAGTTCAGAACGTTGAATGCCTTTGGGAAGAATTTACCCGTTATGCAAAGCAGAACCAGATCATGCCTAGCTTGTAAATTTGATATGCATACTTTGTTGTTCCTCAGAGGAAAAAGGAGGTTCTATCTTTTTTCTCTTATATAGAAACAGTCTATGGTAACAGTTATTGTTTGTAACCATTCAGTGTAAGACTATAATTTTTCATTATTAATGTTTGGGAAAAAAATATTTGTATTTGTGTGCTTTGAAAAAGCAATATCATAAAATAGTCCTCCCCACCATCAACAAAAAATTATATTTTCTACTTTTATAACGTTTATAGCACTTCTTCATTGGAAATTTTGTGCAATAATCTTAAGTAGCACATAAGACCCGCTAGTGATTTACAAAGGAAGCCACATATGGAGCAAGTGTGCGGATTGTGAGATGAGATCACTGTTAGATTGGTTGACCTTTTAGTTCTTGCTCTCACTTCTTGAAGATGATTCAGACAAGCAGATTGAAAACTGCTGAGTCCACTAAAACATGTTGATCTCCATGCTACACGCTCCAAGGCTAAGCACTCAAGGGTGTTATGTGGTATATTGACAGCTTACAAGTTGCTTTTCAGCTTGTCTTTGTATCTTAGCCATGGGCATCCAACATCCCTGTAGCCATGATCTAACTAGCTGTACACACACACACACACACAGATTATATATATATATATATATATATATATATATATATATGTATATATATATATATATATTGTTATGGGACCTTACCCATAATAACATAATGGACTATTCCATACGTAATAAATACTGCGCATCAAGAGGAAGCAGGGAGTTCAGTCTGAAGTGAAGTCTGTCAGGAGTCTGTTAGTCAGAGCGAGCGAATCAGTCAGTCAGTCAAGTCAGAGGCAGTCCGAAACAGAGTCGTGTTCAGACAATTACTACTAAACCTGATTGTTCGTACTAACACTTTTCTACGTCTCTGTATATGTTCCTGTTTGTAATATATCTGTGTTATTCCATATCCATGTTCGCGTTCTTCATTATTGGTTCTACCTTGGGTTATCACCATGGTACAAGGAACCAGACCATAACATTATATATATTAGGCATGTCTGATTAAATAAATTACAAACATTATGTCTGCTTATTTTTAGCATAATCCATTTATATTCACAGATATTTTTCTGTGTATTATGATCAAATGATGCAGCATTACATGATGTAACAGTGAAAATCTCTTATTTCCCAAGTACTTTCTATCTCTTTCTGAGATCATCATCAGTGGTACAACTAGTAAGGCAAAAACTATGTGTAGCTATCCATTACTTAATCTATTCTTTTTGTGTTTAAATGCAACAGCTGACAGTTTTGCTTTAGCATTCATTAGAACATGAAAAAATGATCTACTATAGATTTTTTCTTTTATGTTGGAATATTAGGGTCAAGTGCACATTAAAGTGTGAAAACTGTTCTTTTTATAGGCATTTTAGAACATTCTTACAGTATTCATAGGTGATTCTATTCAGTGTCAGCTAAAACAAAAAAAAACAAAAAATAAGCAGACATAATGTTTGTAATTTATTTAATCAGACAAGCCTAAAAGAGAATTTGCTGCCTAAATACACAAATACACACACACACATATATATATATATATGTATATCAAATACGTCTTGCAGTTCAATTTAGATTACAATGAATCATTCATACAAAAAGTAAATTAGTAAAGTTAATGATATAAAATGGTGAAATCTCTTCGCTAACAAAATTTTAAAAATGCATTATACTTTTGATTTGCATTATATTTTATCATCTTGGATGCTACCTGAATTTTACCAAAAGCAAAATAATTTCCATGCCTGAAGATGACTGAATGCACAGTCAAAAGTACTTGCATATTTAAGAAAGACCTTATACAGCTTATAATTTAAAAAAACAAGGATCATAACATTCATCGAGTGATTGGTAGGTTAATGCATTTTTAAATTTTGTTAGCAAAGATTTTGCCATTTCATATCATTAACTTTACTAATTTTCTTTTTGTATGAATTATATATATATATATATATATATATATATATATATATATATATATATATATATATTGTTGTAACCTAGGGAATGCTACTGACTGGAATAATCACACAAAGGTTGGTAATGAACGATAATAATTAGAATATGAACAACATATATAAGATTCGCCAGCAGTGCGTAGGAGAAATGGTCAACTGATAGAAGTGAGTCAAGTGAATTCCACAATGAAACTCCACGTTCAGACCAACATACAGTATTTACTACTGTATTTATGTCAATGGGGGACATACCCATTATGGTATGTAACTATATATATATATATATATATATATATATATATAAGTGGATACTGAACAAAACTAAATATTCTATTTCATGCTTGAATGCAAACATCAGACCATATATTGACCATTTGTACCTTTAAATATAATATACCTTGAAACTATTAAATTCTATCATGGGTTAAACTTGGTTTAGTTTATCTATAAGGTCAGGTAAATTAGTTTCATGGGCATTTATTAATAGGGTCATTAATATATCAAAAGTATGCTAATTGTTCAGATATTTTGGAAAGAACAGGATCCAAGAAATTCTAAGGAAATAAAAGTTGCAACAGCATTGGTAATCCAAATTTTTGTTTATAAAAATTATTGTTAAATGTGAAATAGCATTGATTGGTGTTGAGAGGATAGATTTTTATTATTTTTGGTAGGGAGAGGTTTATCCTTGATTGTGTCGGATGCTTTTTTAAAAGATTTAAACATTTGTTAACAGGACATTGGTGTAAATGGATTTTATATCTCGACTGGCCATGAATTTGTCAGTCATATTTGTTTCCCTTAGTTATCAAACAAGGTTGTGTCAATTTTTTTTTTTATATGTGATAGACTGATTGTGACAACAAAAAGGGTTAAAATTTTTGTTATGGTTTTCACTAGTTTGTGGGGAGTGCTACCAATACATAATACAATAGAGCACATTGGAATGCCTGCTTTGTGGGGTTTACGGAGACCATAAAGGTTTGAGTAATCTAGGGTGATATAAGTCGATACCATAATTTGTTTGCGTATTTAATTAGTTTCCTTACTGCTCTATTAAACTTTTGTGTTTTAGTAATTATTTTGTGTGCATTTATTTTTTTCATAGCTGTCAGTCCAGCTGAGTAGTAAATTATTTTTTTCATTGTCTGTGTCCCTATTCATAATAACAATTGCATCTTCCTTGTCTGAGGCAGTAATACGGATTTACTTATATTTTTGATAGGTTTCTTAGTGCATTTCAGTACCATATATTAGTTTGTTGCAAAAATAATGTCGTTTTCTCACTTAGTAACATATGTGAGAAAACGACATTGTTTTTGCACCAACCTAATATATATATATATATATATATATATAAATGACAATAGGAAAACTGTAGTAGTTGCCGACGTGTTTCATCCAATGTCTTGCAAATATATGTGCTTTTCAATTAATTCTAAGCATTCCTTGGTAGTTCAATTGGGATTTTGAAAAGTACGAACGAGAATGAAAATGCATCGGCAACTACTACAGTTTTCATCTTGTCATTTATATTTATAAATATTGTCTTTTCTACAGGTTAACTCTGAGAAATTTTCATATATATATATATATATATATATATATATATAAAATAGGGTATAGTGAGTGGTGGGTTAGAGCTAGGCTAATAAAATAGTGCTCAATGTATAATAACAGATAACATTTATTTTATACTACTAATGAATAAAATGCATATTTCTTCTTCTTATTAGTAGTAGTAGTGTGTATATATATGTGTGTGTGTGTATATATATTATTTATATATTATGTATGTGGAGTACTTATTGGAAAGTGCTCAATATCAGTGATAAAACTAACATATTTATTTGCATTGATATAAATTTGTGACAGTTGGTTTCACACCATCTGACGATTGCAAAGGGCATGAAACCCAGGGTTGCAAACTCACATCAATGCATATATATATATATATGTGTGTGTGTGTGCTCATATGCGTTTATATATATATATATATATATATATATATATACACACGTGTGTGTGTGTATACATATCTGTGTGTATATATATATATATATATAAAAATGTCGGTTTCCATGTGCAGGAGGTATAATGAATGGATGGTTGAGAAATTCTAGTCAAGTTCATTACATTCATTTACGTGCAAATACCCTTGGGAAAGGTATGAATCCACCTCTTCATCTCCTTTAGCTATGGGTTAAATAGTAGGACAGACCGGAATTTCTAGTTTTGATTGTCAACTCAAGGAGAAGGAAACCTCTGAATTCAAACCCCAGCCTGGAGAGGGTTGGCAATGAGCGGATGAGCTTCTCATAGGACCCAACAGCTAAAATGCAGCTTGGAGATGGTAAATCTCCTATCCAAAAAAGCCTGCGATTGTAGCATTATCTGACATGTGGCACACAGTGCCCTAGCACAGGAAATGGTGCTATGATGGACAAAGACACTATGTATGACACAGAACATACTATTGACCACTTTAAAACAATTAACTTGTGCAGGTTGTTTAGTAAAAACAATGAATTTACTGAATGCTTATCTGTTGTTCTTGATGGAATAATCGATCTAGAATATGTTTTTGAAAAAGAATCTGTAATCTCCGTTTATGCTTGATATAAAAAATTAAGATTCCCAACTCTAAAACAAAGAAATGGCACTTACTCTTTCAAGGAATGTTTCTTGTTAGAGAGCCTCCCTGTGTAAATTTTATTGTCATATTCACTATGTTTTAACCATTGTACACTTCGGCCTTCTTCAAGATTTGTCTATATTTCTGAGATGAGATATTGTAACTATTTACATCATTTGGATTGGTATCTTCATCTTTACTGGTATATACACTACATTTCGGCTATTACATGCTCCGGCCTTCTTCAGATGATATACACTGATATTTTGAACCAAAATATTTAAGTCCATTGGGGCAAATCGTTCTAATTCCACATGCCATGGCTTATTTTTTTTTAATATCTCAGCATGTGTTAATTCCTTTTAATAACTTTGACTCACCAAGTGGATAAAAGTGTTGGTTGAGTAATCCAAAAAGTGACTTGACCCAAAGTGTCAGGAGTTCAATACCTGGCCACTGCAGAGGGTACAATAAATTTGGAGAGTTGAGTTACTAAAGGGAATTATTAGGTTGGTGCAAAAATAATGTCGTTTTTTTTGACGTTCAACTTCAAAAGAAAAACGACATTATTTTTGCACCAACCTAATAACTGATACCGAGATATTCAGAAAAGGTATGGCATGTGGAATTAGAACAATCAATATTACAGAAAAATTTTCTGCCCAAAAGTAATTTTTTTTTCATAATCAGGTACTGTAGTGTGGGTAGTATAACGTATAATGTCTTTGAATTGGAAATTGGAGAGTCAAGTTCCAATTCCAGTCAGATTCGTTAAAAAAGTTTTGCAACATTTCCATTTCTATGCTGGATTTTTAAGATGCATTAAATTTATCTCAATCGATTTGGGTGAATTTGAGATTTTTGACAGTTTTTTTTTAATCAATTATTTTATTTTTATTTATTTTCCAGATTTGTGTTGAAAAAAAATTAATGTAGAGTTGTTGCAATCTTTTTTTCTCATAAAGACTTATGTTTCAGGAGGAAAGTTTGAACACGACATCGTAAAACTCTCTGAAGTCAAGCAGATTAGATTATTTGAATTGATTTTTGTAATAATAAATATTCTCAAATAAATTTTCAGGAAGGATAAAAAATATAACAAATCATTAAATTATTTTTTTATTAAGAACATGTCATAAATGCTTAGTCATGAAGACATGCAATATTGGCGCTTCTCATGCAATATTGGTGCTTCTTATGCAGGTTTTTAATCACAAAATACATTTTTTTTATCCTCATTCTTTTGTGTATTTGTTTTAAACAGTCTTTAAATTCTCAAGCAAGATGAAAGATTATAGAAGCACCTTCCTTGGAGTTTGTACACAATTCAGATGATTACAATAAGGACCTTTAGCATTCTGCCTTATTAATATTATTTCCTTTCCTACTGCATTCATTTTCAAGGCTGCTCAGTTGCAGTATTCTTGTTGTTAATTTCACTCAAAGTTGTTTTCTGTTGCTATAGCAGGATATGACAACACAACTATGAAATTCAAACATACCATTCTTCAGGGACCAAAGTCACCTTCATATATAGAGTGATAAAGGTGAATTGATTTATTTCTTATAAATCCATTTTTTAAAAGAAAGCTTACCCACTTGCCTTGAATATTTCTGCCACATATGGTCTGGTGCTCCTGCTATATATTTAGAGAACCTGGATAAATTCCAAAGAATCTACAATTTCATTGGACCTGACCTGGCATCTCAGTTTCAGTTCATTTCCTACTACTGGAAGGTAGTTTCTCTGTGCCATTTCTATAAATAATTTCATGGTAATAGTTCTGACGAACCTTCCTCTATGGTACCTAAACATTATGAATTTCATCTCAGTACTAGATTGTCTCACCATTTTACAGCTGAAATGGCTAGATGGAACCGTAAATTCTAACAGTTTCTTCTATCTTCACTAATTGTCTTTTTAATTCCTGTTCTTTTATTGTACGCTCTCCTTAATAATAATGTCTTTTTTCTTATATTCTCTCACACTCAGTAACCCTCCCCCCTGCATCTTAGTGGCTTTATTGCCTGGGTTGGGGTGAAATGATTAAAAAAAAAAAAAGACTTCTCAGATAATTACCATTTTGTACTTGTTTGATATTGACATCTTCAATTTGTAGTCAGCATATTGGGTTTTCCCTTCTTCATAATGACTATACATTCTGTCTTCTTACAATTGATAGTTAGTCCTTTCTTCCTGCTTTCCTTTTACTGCCTTTTCTAGGAGTTCCTACAGTCTTTTTTTTCCTTTTTCTATCTCTGAGATTCTTATATTATTAAGATTGTGCTGACCAGTCCTTGTATGACTTCTAGTTCTTTTAAGATCGACTTGCTGTAATGGTTAACTATTTTTAATAAAATATGTTGCATTTTAATAAACTAATTTATTAAACTTAGTTTAATTATTATAAATTAAAGTGCTGTTATCAGCATGTTCATCTTCCTTATTAGAGTTACTTTTTACATCCTGCATTCGAAGAGGCAGATGGCCTAATGGATTGAAGTGTTATTTAAAGTGTTTCTGGTTTCCTAGCAGCTGTGGGTTCAATCTCTGGGCTTAGTAGTAAAGAAAAATGTCATGTGTAGAGGAAAAGACAGAGTACATGAAGGTAGTCAAATTAGAGGAAATTAACTGAAACGAGTTATCTCCCCTAACAGATAATGAGTTATCTCACCAGAATGAGAAGGATCTACTTCTGTGGATTGAATAAAGGGTTTTGCTCAAAATTTCGAGAAGATATTAAAATGTTGCTATAAAAAAAAATACTATTTTAAATATTTTCACAATACGAATTTTCTTTTGTAGCCACAAGCCGAAATGGCACTTTTCCTTACCATTAAATAGTGCACTCTATGACTTTTGCTCATCTTACAACATGAAAATGTAGCGTTAAGAAAAGGGATGCATGTTATTTGTCCTACGCCATGTGAATTGATTCTCTTTTTTTTTCTTTTTTTTATCTGTTAAGGCTGGAAAAGAGGAAAAAAAAGAGGAAATAAGAGGAAGGGAAAAAAGATGAGAGGAAGAGAGAAAAGAGAAAATGGAAAATGGAAAAAGGAAAGAGAAAAGGTGAAAAAAAGAAGAGAAAAAGAGGAAAAGAGAAAAAGAAAAGGGGAAAAAGAAGAGAAATAGATCAAATTCTTTTTCAAAATTTAAAAAGGAATTTGCCATTTTTCCAGATCTCAAGACAGATCATTCCACTTGAAGATGAAGATCTTTTAAGGAACTAATGTTTTGCAGGGTTCCACAGAGAACCAAATCTTGTAGCTATGGATACGCACACAGGGAAGCCCTCTGAGAGAAGTAAGTAAAAAGGGCAGGTGCCCCACAGCCTGTGCACGCCCAAAGACACTACAAAAAAAAAAAAAATTGTACGATAATGTAATAAATAAATAAAGAAAAAAAAGTCCACTGCTTCATCATATATGGATCCCACTCTGACTGGTTGCAACTGCTACTTTTAGTGGTCGCGCGCGCACAAACATAGAGAGAGACACAGACACAGAGAGAGAGAGAGAGACACAGACACACAGAGAGAGAGACACACACACAGACACAGAGAGAGACACATGCACACAGAGACACAGAGAGAAACACGAACACAGACACAAATAGAGAGAGAGACACACACACACACACAAACACAGATAGAGAGAGAGACACACACACACACACACAGATAGAGAGAGACACACACACAGAGACACACAGACACACACAGATAGAGAGAGACACACACACACACAGAGACACACAGACACATAGAGAGACACACATGCACACAGACACAGAGAGAGAGAGACACATGCACACAGACACATATAGAGAGACACATGCACACAGACACATAGAGAGACACATGCACACAGACACATAGAGAGACACATGCACACAGACACATATAGAGAGACACACACACACTGACACATAGATAGAGACACGCACACTGACACATAGAGACACACACACTGACACATAGATAGAGACACACAGACACATATAGAGATACATACACAGACACATGGACACACACACACAGATTCAAAGAGAAAGAGAGACATGTACACAAAGAGAGAGCGAGAGCGAGAGAGAGACCCACACACAATATTGTAAGCATATAATAATTAACTGAACATTGAAGGATCCAAGTTTCTCTAATTTCAAGAAAGAAAGAAACATTACGATTGTAGACGTTCAAATTTTATTCTCTCTTAAAGTAAGTAACAATTTTTTCAAACTTAAAAATATCTTTACATGTCTTTGAAGTTGATGATAAAAAAAAATTATTCATATCAACATTACCCATGAACCTTCATTTTAGTCAGCCATTTTATAATCAAAGCTCCTTCTGTTTATTCCATTTCTATTAAGAACCATAATCCAACCATGAAATCAGTTGGTGTATATTTTCCCACTACCACAAAAGGAAAAAAAAAATCTTAGCTTCACTGGACGGTGAGACAAGTATTGAGTTTATGGGAGTGGATCAGGAGAAGCAGGGGTGAGTCTCTGACTGGTTGTCTTGCCTTTTAACAACTGCTGGGTCATAAAGTCCTGAATTTTTTTCCTTCTCCTGTTCTAGTTTGTATCAAAGACTCTGAATAGGTCAGTGTTATTTACTGAATGTCAACAAAACTAGGAGAATTATCAGCACAAGGAGTGGCTTTTAGGGTGAATTCAGTTGGATAGAAAGAAAGAAACTACCTGGGACGGAAGTGAAGGACTGCTGATGGAGAGAAAAAAATTGGGTGTGGTTAGATTAGGCTTTATATAAGCTTAGTCTGACACAAGGCTAATGTATAGGAGGCTGAATAAGGATCAAAACTTTTACAATAGTGAAGATCTGTCACACTAACATCTTAATCACTATTTCATAGTGAATTTAAACATATTTATTAAGTTAAGTGTAGTTTAAACTTAATAAATGTGTTTAAACTCACTATGAAAGTATGTAGACTGGAGGCATGGTTAGCAGTTAAGGTTGAGGAACTGGAGTGGCAAGTTCAAATTCCGGTTGAGTTCATTACTTTCACTTACATGCTAATACTCTTGGGAAAGATATGAATCAATCTCTTCTCCCCCCAGCTGTGGGTAAAATAACAGGACAGACTGGGCTCAATAGTCTTGGGTGGAAACCAGTCTAGGAGAAGGAAACTGAATTCAAACCACATGCTGCCTTGTAGGTCTTACCTCTTTAGGCAAAGGGTAAAAGAAGGTGACTTCAAAAAAACAAATCTACCACTGAGAGGAAGGATGGGTTAATGTCAAAATCCCCAGGTAAAATAGCAGGAGAGACTGGGTTCTATAGCCTTGGGTGTCAACCAGTCTAGAAGTGTTATAGACAAGCGTATGGTTGCAAGAAAGAAATACGACAACAGCAGAAATAGATTTATATGATTTATTTCAATAGGAACATCTGGTTTTGGGACAGCTACCTTGTAGTATAGTTCATAAGCCGGCTGCCGATCTGGGTTAATCTCTCATAGTAGTTCTCACTGGTTGGTGTGACGCTCCTCCTGCTGACTGCCCAGACTGACCGTGACAGATCTCTTCCCTGGCCTCCTGTTGACTGCCCTTGTACTTCACAGTGTCACCCCTTTTATGGCGTTTTTATGGCTTAACAGGCTCAAAAAATGACGCGAGTGTAATTAGGAGGGAAGCATTTTTATTGGTTGAGAAATAGGAACACTTTAAAATATTATTTTATCTTTCGACCGGAACTCGTGCGTCAGGCCTATGTGTAAATGACGATAATGGTCATTTTGTGACAGGGCCTTGTCCTGTTCACATCCAGCTCTCGCTCTTGAGTATGTTATTTTTTTTTCACTGCAAATCAGTCGAGATATGTCTTATTCTATTTTATAACAGAAGGAAACTCTGAAATCAAACCACCTGCTGCTTTGTAGGTCCTGCCTCTTTAGGTAAAAGCTAGAAGGTAACTTCAAAAACAAATCCACCTTGCATGTTGTCTTGAAGAAACGAACAGCTCCCCCTACTTCAAGCTGTTGACAGAAGATAATGATCTTGATGGGCTTAGTACAAACGTATGACTGAGACACTGCACAGTGTCATGGACCTTTCTGATTTTGGACCATTCACCCACGGGTGTATAACCCACCACATGTTAGATGATAAGTGTAGTCTGGTACAAGGACACAAATTTTGAGCACTTAGTGAGATTAAACAAAAATAAACAAACATTATATGTCCAAATTATTCAACCAAATATGCTTAGAGATATATATATATATATATATATATATATAAAAGTGAACATAGAAGTCAACACTTAAAGGCAAGAGTCTGTTTCATGCCAGATGCAATCATCAGGCCACCTCTAAGTGTTGACTTCAATGTTCACTTTTATATTTACACACGCTCTATCTCTGATATTGAGCACTTTATCCCATAAATATAGCACATCTTAAGACTATATTTCTTCATATATATATATGTGTGTGTGTGTGTGTGTGTGTGTGTGTGTGTGTGTGTAAATATAAAAGTGAACACTCAGGGGCGACAGGCTGTTTCATGCTAGATGCAATTGTCAGGTGGTCTGACGATTGCGTCTAGCATGAAACAGCCTGTCCTCTTTGAGTGTTGACTTCAATGTTCACTTTTATATTTACATTCGCTCTCTGATAGTGAGTACTTTATCCCGTAAATATAGCACACCTTAAAACTATATTTCTTCAAATATATATGATTTTGGGGGTAAAACACCTTATTGTCTGCTACCTGAAGAGACCTGATGGAAACCAAGGTATATAGGTATACGAAGATACCCATCTACTAGGGCGGTTAGTCAGTCCCTATAGCTGACGCTTGCTCAGGCATATTTGCATTTATTCAACACCACCGAGCCCACCTGTGGTTTATACTGCAACTATGCTGAGCAGACCTTAGTTACAGTTTCTGGGATAGAGTGTGTGATCTAGTATGATCAACAATTTGAACAAGGCCAGCATGCTCAAGTCCTCAGCCATGATGACTTGTGACTTTGTGCTAGCTCAGCTATCAATGGCCCCCAAGGGTTCTGTCTATCCAATTTCACTCATAAGGCTTCGGTCAACCTTCAGTATGGTTTTCAGGCGCTTTCCAAAGATGCCGCACGCTGGGATTGACCCCTCTTGTCCGATAACATCAGGAAGACTCATTTCTGATAAATCGACTATGGTGTGCGCTTATATAAGATTTTTTTTTTACCCCTTTATTATATTTACTTGCTCTGCATATCTTTTTCCAAAGCAGCTGCATTGAGCACTTTTTTATACTTCTATTTTTTGGTACAGTATTTTTCCTGGCCTCTTAACAGATTTATGTTTATATATCAGGTCATCCCATAAGTTCTGTTCAAATTTTAACTTTTTGTTAAAATGAACGAAACTTAAAGAGTATTTTATAATGTCTAATGGAGCTGAACATTATTTTTTATGTTTAGATGCATTTAAACCAATCAAATTTTATTTCAGAGAACAATAAAATTAAATTTTGTTTGATTAAAACCCTTCTAACATGGAAGTCCCCAAGAATCATTTGAGGCACATAATGCTTTATGAGTTCAAGAAAGGAAACACAGCAAAAAGATCGAAGAACTTGGTTTGGAGAAAATTCCTCATCCACCTTATTCTCCCGATCTTGCTCCTTCAGACTACCATTTGTTTCGTAGCTTACAGAATCATTTGAAAGAAACAGCTTTTGTAACACAGGAAGAGATTAAAACTGACATTTGTGAGTTCTTCGAATCAAAGCCAAAAGAATTTTACAGTAATGGAATTAGTAAGCTTGTTAATAGATGGAAGGAAGTCATAGATAATCAGGGAAAATACATTGTTGATTGTAACATTTGGTCACTTGTTTTCTTTATTCAAAATTCGGACAGAACTTATGGGATGACCTGATATATATATGTGTGTGTGTGTGTGTGTGTGTATTGTTTTAAAACAATAAACCGATGTAAATAAAACTCCTAGTGAGTATACAACAAAAAAGGTTTTGTACTCATGATGCACCCATGAGACAGAGAAATGAAGACAGTTCTGTGCTGAGTTGTACAGGTTCAGTGGAAACAGCAAGCAATAACTGAGCAGTATTAACAAAAAAACAAAAAAACAAGAGATATCCCTAGACTTGAACAGCCAAACATGAATAATCTACCCTCATAGCTTAAATCAGGGGTTCAGTTTGAAATCCATTGTAGATTACCCTGCTCAATATTCACCTGAAGAAGGATAGCCGAAACATTGCGATAATAACAACAGATATAAGGATACTAGTCTGAATTTAAATCATGTAAATAGAACCCCTAAAGTATTCATATATTGAAACATTTGTACAAATTTACATTGTCCTGATGAGGTTGAAAGGTGCTGGACAGGAATTCTGTCTTTAAATACATGCACCACTGATTTCTTTAAGAATATTTGACCTTGGAGACAATCCAAATAAAATGGAAAGATAGGGAATCATATTTTCAATTATGGTGTCTATAATAATTTTGAAATAATTACATTCCAGGTGTGATGCGAAAAGATGGCTTACCTTTCTTGATAATGATAACATTAAATGTCTTAATTGAAAAACAGGAACTTACCTAAAAAAAGACAAAAAGAAAAGAGATTAACTTAAAGTAAAGCATTATCAGGAGTACCCTAAAAAATTATTAGGGTACCATAAAATTATTAGGAATGCCAAAATGATTATTAGGACTAGGAGAACCAAAATATTTATTAGGAGTACCAAAAAAGAGCTAATCTCATCAGAGTTTAAAGAATAACATTTCTGATTCACCTGGAAGGCATTTTTTTTATTTTTAGCAATTTTAAATCTATATATTTAAAAAGTAAAATTGATTGTCCATCACAACATGTCTGTGTGTTGCTTTGCCTGCAAGTGTGTAATGTGTACGTGAATGTCTTGTATTGTGCCTGAGTGACTTGCATGTGCTTGTGTCATTTAAGGTACAAACAACCACATATACACACAATTTGTCTGGGTTTGAAATAAGACATTGGAAAAATACATTCACCTTCCACTCAGTCTTGACAACTCTTACTCACGGCTAAGCAATAAAATCATACAAACAAAAACAGCTTACATTATTTACATTATTCAGCCTGTTATTCTCATCTTCATTGCCATTTTCACAACATTTCGGCTGTTGTATGTGCCAGCCTTCTTCAGGTGATTGGAATTTTGAACCAAACCTTTTATTTCATCCAGTGGTGTAGATTGTTCTAGTTCCACGTGCCATGCCTTTTCCGAATGTCCCAGTTATTTCCCTTTAACTCAACTCTCTATCACTCAGTAGATAAAGGTGTTGGTTAGATCCAGTGACTAGACTGAAAGAGTTGTGAGTTCAATACCAGGTTACAGCAGCAGTGAATCAAAACTTGGAGAAGGCCAGAAGCGTACAATGGCCAAAACACTATGAATATGGCAATGAAGATGAGGATAACTGTCTGAACAATGTAAATAATGTAAGTAATCATAATACCTCATCTCAGAGATATAGGCAGATATTGAAACAAAAACTTAATAATATTACTGAAATTAAAGAAATTTTTTAAATTCTGCATTAATAGCTTACTTTTAAATTAATTCCAACCTCATAAATTACAAACGTGAATATACCGAAAGATAGAAATTTGCTGTCAGAAACAATTCAATCCAAAAAGCTTAATTAATTGCCTAATCTAAAACAACTTTTCTTATGGAATTAAGTAACATAAAACAAAAACTTATTAACAGTGGCTTGCCTAATTCATGACTATGAAACTAGACTTCATTTACTCAATAATAATTTTGATATGAAACCAAGATTAATAGCAATGCCATTAACATATTCTGTAGAAATGCACCACATCTATAAAAAGGGTGAAATAGCAATAAAAAGATGCATAGATATATTCAAGTTTTTGATACAAACAAACATGATATATCATTATATAGGTTACACAACAACCACCCTTTCATGCCGACTTACATGCCATTTATCAAACTTGTTGATATAAATACATATAAGATATATCATTTATAATAAAAAAAAAATAGAGACCAGCTATCTAATCCTCAAAAATATTTCTCAAGGCCCTGAACCCTTACATAAGATTAATGTTGTTTATCCATTTATCTGCATGTTAATGATTTATTTTAATTTTTGTATATAAAGAGGAAATCTTATATGAATAGCTTGAGAGATTAAAAGGAATACTCAGATAATTTAGGTTTTGCCAAATTAACAATTTTTGGTTATCTTTGGTTGGCTTTTTCCCAATTTAGTCAATAAAAATCTACATTTAATTTTGACTATTTCTTAAGGTTCTTGGTGCATCTAAATTTACAGTCTTGTTATCATTTTTTTATATTTGTTTTTTTTTTTCAGATAAGGTCATACAAATATTTTATTTTTACAGCATTTTAAAATAACAGATTGACATGTAATCATTAGCTATGTATGATTGATTTGTATGTCAATAATTTTGTCAATTTATTCATAAGTAGTCTGCTAGCAACACTGCCAGCCTGTGTTGATTTTTTAAACTTAGATCTGGGTTTTCCTGTGTTGTTTATTAACTTTGAATTTTGAAAACGTGTTGAGCAGTGATATACTTTTTGCAGTTAAGCAACTCCCGTCAACAGTGGCCTCGTCATCTGGTGATGAACGAGTTCGCTTGTCCTATGGACTGATGCATTCCAAACTGAGAAACCATCTTGGTAGAGATAAAGAAGCAAAACTACCATAATTTCTTGAAAATAATATGCACCCCAACAAATGATCCAGAAATTAAGAAATATATTTATCCCTATGTATAATACGCATCTATAATTTTCGTCAAAAAAAAGACAAAAAAACAAAAACAAAAAATAATTATGAAGACATTTTCTCGACCTTGACATTAAAGATAAAATTGAAACTAAGCAGCTAAAAATAATGTTGAAAATTACTGTGGTTTTCCCAATAAATATAACATTTTATTTTACTGCCAAAATCTTGTCAAAATGTGTCAGTGTATGATAATTTGTTTATTGACAATTTAGATATTGATTCTATAATATTATAGAAATTAGTGATGATGATGAAAATTAAAATTTCAATAAATTGTTAACTTGATATCCTCTTTTCTTTGAAATTGGCCTTTATTGATTTATGATCTTTTCATCAAATAAAAAATGCTGTTACTGATAAGCATAAATTTATTGACAAAAACGTTACAATTATTATAGTTGGATTTAAAACGAATCTTTTATTTTAGAACAAGTATGTATTTATTATTATAAATCAATAACAAAAAAAAATATTTTTGTTTAAACTTATTTATAATAGGCAGCCCTAATATTGCCTGTAATTTACTGTAAAAAAATACGTATTATTTTCGAGAAATTACGACAGTCTTTAAAAATCCATGAATGCAAATGCCGCTCATGTTGAATTTTAAAATTTGTTAAAAAGGTTAAAATTTTTATTTTATAGTTAAAAAAAAAACAAAAAAAAACTAATAAATTTTCATTTTAACACCAGAGCGTCAATTACTGCTGAACTATTTTCTTTCAGAAATTAGTATGCGTTTCTGTAAAGTGATTTTTTTTTTGTACTTAATGTAAGAATAAATTTAACTTTCAAATATATGTAAACATCGACAAATAAAAGAATAACAAAAGAAAAAAAACCTAACCCTAATTTGAAAGTTAACTTTCTTCTTTAAAAAAAAAAAAGAAGAACCAAAAAAAAAAAAAAACACCTAACCCTAATTTGAAAGTTAACTACTAGGAATTACTGTGAAGGGAGTAAATAGGCCCAAATTGTATATGTTCACCGACATAATTCAGCACTTAATTACTTATCAATAAGCCGGTAAGGGATGACAAAAAGAGTGAGAAGAAGTTTGATGTTTTTCTGATCGTTAACATCATAAAAGGTAGGTTTCTTTAATAACTAATTGTTGATTTGAGTTCAGCATATACATTTGCATGGAAATAAGACTATTTTAGAAAAATTTGAGAGGATAATAGCGCTCGGGTGTTGAAATGAAAATTTACCAAAAAACTTATTCAGTCGATGAATAAATATTTGATTTAATGTTTAGCACTTTTCCTCCTTTGTGAAATTACATGAAAACTAAAAAATTGCCTTATTTCTAAATCTTTTGCTTTAAATAAAGATTTTTGTAAAATTGATTTAATAATCAGTGATTTAACAACAACAACAAAAAAAAAAAAAATCAATCTGATTTAAATTGAATTGAACCAAGCCTGATACACACAGTTTGAATGAAATAAAAATGGACATTTGTGTTTGAAGGTCTAATTTCCCTTTTTATCTGACAACAACTGGATAACAAGAAAAGTGTATAAGCGGAAATAAAGATAAAATCCAGTCAATCCTGACCCGGACATGTACAACTCTTTCGTCTGGTTTTGTATTTTGATAAATTATTGTTGGAGGCACAGTGGAGTAATGGATAGCAGCTTGGATTAAGGAATCCGAGAGCTGAGTTCAGATTCCAGTCGAATCCATTACATTCACTTATGTGCTAATACCCTTGGGAAAGGTATGAATTCTCTTCTCCCCACCCTCGCTGTGGGTAAATAGCAGGACAGACCAGGTTCTATAGCCTTGGATGGCAACTGGTCTACCGCAGAAAGAAATGGCAACCTACTGTGGGAAAAAATCTGCCTCATCAGTCAAGTATCAAAAGATACATGATCGCCTATGCATGTATCAGTGACTGACTGAATTTATTTAAATTCTTTTATGCGCCATGTTGCTCCAGGATGTGAATGGCTCCCCACAACTTCCTTTCCCTTGTAACTGTTAGCAATATTTATTTATTTTTTACTGTCCTCCTCACTCTATCCATTTAAACAAGTTTGTTGGGTGAATTTCTAAGCACAGCTTAGATGTGGCACAAGGCTGAAATTATGGGGTACCTAGTGAGGATTGAACCCACTACTCTAATGTAATTGTTCTAGCGAGACAAGCTTGCTGACCATTACACCACATCGAAATGCCCTAAACAAGTTTGTTAGGGAGGTTACTCAATGTTTCTCTTTGTCTTCCTTGCCTTGTCTTGTGGGTATCAAATTCTCCAGGACCTCTTTCCTCATTATGTATCACAGAAATCTCAACTGTTTCTTTCTGATTCTAAATGTCCTTTTTGTTTCCATTTTCCTTAAAATTCACTTGTTCCATCCACAGTATTCTCAGTATCCTTCTGTAGAACAACTTCTCTATTACCTCACGTCTCCTCTTCATCTATGAGGAAATTGTCCAGCATTCATCGGGAGGATTGATATTACATAGTGCAAATCTTCAGTCACCTAAAAAGCATTCTTCTTCTTTGTCCCACATCACTTCTGGACATTGGCGATCATGGCTCTCCACAATTTCCTGTCCTTTGTAACACTATAAATTTTGTGCTTTTATTATTTCTCCCAAACTCTACTCTGTGATCCATTTACTCAAGCTCTCTAGGTAGGTTATGCATTGATTTCCTCTATCCTCCTTGTCTTCAGTTTGATCTGTGAGTACCAAATTTTCCAAGCCTTCTTATCTCATTATATGCTCTTAAAATGTCAACTGTCATTTTCTGATGTTAACCCTTTGTCTGTCCTGTGCATCATATGTGATACACAGGACATATGATTTCCATGTCTGGGCATCAGATGTGTTGTACACGAGCCATGCTTTTAAAAGAGTGGTAAAACTAAGGACGCTTAAGAAAAGCGTCTACTATTGAGCAGGACATCTGAGGAAAGGCCTAATCTAATATTTTGTGCATCATATATGACCACAGGATGCTTGACTGATAATGTAAGGTCTTAAATGAAAGACATTTATTTTCCCACTTTATTGAAATGATTATAACCTTTGCATCACATGTGATGCACAGAGCGTCAGGTAAATAACTTATGAGTTGTACATTTTTATTATGTGAAACACTCTATATCAGCATATTCTATTTGCCAAATAAGCTGAGTTGCCTTGCAATAGTGTTGTAATGGAATGTTCCAAACTCCCTATTGCTTCTGTGGACTGACTATATCAATAGATATATATATATAGTGAGCACAGGATATACCTGGGGGCTTGCTTCGGCAATTAGTTAGAGATTCGTCGCCAACTAAGCTCATCGAACTCTGCCTTCAGGTGGAGAGGAACCCAGACGAGGCAGAGTCTTGTCTGGGGTGGGAGACAGCTACCCGACCCCGTTTTTTATGGGGTCTACGGGGAATTTTTGCCCAAGCCTATGGGCTCGGTTACCCCAGATTAAATTCGGCCTTGTACCACATCTGACCACGTGGGGCAGTTAGCAAATATCCTTGCTTCAGTAATTAGTTGGAGATTTGTCTCCAGCTGTGCTGGTCAAACTCTCTGCTTTCAGGTGGAGAGGAACCCAGACGAGGCTATGCTGAAGGGCAGAGTCTTGTCTGGGGTGGTGGGCAGCTACCCAACCCCATGTATTTGGGGTCTATGGGGAATTTTTGCACAAGCCTACAGGCTTGGTTTTGACCCTGCATTAAAAAACAGCCTTGTGACACATCCTGCCTCGCAGGATGGTAAGGTAAATAACCTTGCTTCAGGAATTATTAACCTGCTAACCAATTCCCTGTCTTTCAGTAGTGTATTCATTTTTTTAACAGTAAACCTCTCTTTCTTTCATCTACGCCTGTGTTGCTATTCCTTCACTCGAGTACCACCTTTGTCTTCTTTAAGGATACAACAAATAATTATAAATATAGAAACAAGAATAAATGTTTGGATAGTACACACGAAAATGCCGTGGACAGGCAAAGGGTTAAGTATAAGTGTCCTTTTTGTTTCCATTTTCTCTAAAACTTTATCATTGGTCATGTATTTGGTCTGGGGTATTCTCAGCATCCTTCTGTAGAACCACATTTCTTTTGCTTCAAGTCTCTTTCTTCATCTGAGGCAAGATTGTCCAGCATTCACTGACATAGAGAAGGATTTTATGTAATAATTTGGTACTCTTGGTTTCTAACAAAATTTTCCTATGTCCTAACAAAATTTCATGTTTTAGTCAAATTCTTTAACCACAAAGAAATCAGATTCAATTTATCCCATTACATAATACATTGGCTAGCCCAAAATGGCAAACCCTACCATACTGGTCAGAACTCTGATGACCCAAATTGAGTGGAGGTAGTTTGAACCCCAAAGGCATGGAATCCTGACAGTGATCATTTTAAAGATTTAATAAAAGACTGAAAGATATGCAAAGACTGTCAATACATTGACAGCAATAGAAGAGTAATGGCACCTTCCACTTCGAGATTCTTTGGCACGCTGTGGCTACAGCTTAATGAAACAGATCATTACATGGTGATGGCAACTAGCTGGCTTGCCTGTTAAGATTTGTTTGTTTTTTAAATATCTCTCACTTCCTCCAAGAAACAATCCTACTCTTGTTATGTTCCCTACCACTGAAATAAAGTGAGTAAGAAGAAACCTACAAAAAAGTGTCCAGTGTTCATTCAGTTTGTGATGCAGCATTGGGGTCCTGAGGAATTGCTGATAGACTACACAACACAACAATCCTAAAATCAAACATTAACAACTGAAATCAGACTTAGTTAAAAACTGTGCCCCATCACCCACCCCAACAGACTGCAACTTGCATTTTGTAATCCCCCCCACACGCACACTTATACCCACACTTGTTGCTATAGGGACATGTGATATTTTAGGCCATCTTTTGCACTTCATTTGATGATCAGTTTGATGAAGTGGATATAATGAATTTTGATGGATCCATGATTGTTGCATAAACCAATAGCATGTAGAGATAGGGGAGGGAGAGTAAGAAAACAGGAGAGTCGAGTAGAAGAAGATGAGAATGTTGGTTGATATTTGTGAGGTGATGGAGGAGGGGGAAGCAATAAAGAAAAGCACTTGTAAGGAAAAACTGTTTCATTATGTTTGCATTGAAGGATAAAAACAGATCAAGTTGTGGTATGACAGGTCTGTGGGGAGGAAGTGGGTGCCAAATAGAGACTGAGACAAAAATGGAAGATGAAGTAGATGGGGAGGAGAATTGAAGAATAGTTCAAGGAACAAGATAGAAATCCAGGTGAGAGACACAGAGAGAGAGAGAGAGAGAGAGATACAAGGGAGAAATTGAGAGAGAGACAGAGCTAGCCAGGTGAAAAATTGAGAGAGGCAGAAACTATGTGAGAGAGAGATATATACAGGTGGGAGACAGAGAGAGATATTCAGGTGTGAAACAGAAAGAGATAGACAGAGCTAGCCAAATGTGAAATTGAGAGAAGTCCAGGTGAGAGACAAAGCAAGCCAAATGGGAAATTGAGAGAGAGAGAGAGAACTAGGTGAGAGACAGAGAGAGATACAAGGGAAAAACTGAGAGAGGCAGAGAGAGAATTAGGTAAAAGGCAGAGAGATATACAGATGGGAAATTGAGAGAGAGAGAGAGAGTGATCCTGGTTGAAAAAAATTCAAATATTAATATATTTTTAAAAGCCTTGTCTCTTCAGGGCATAGATGATCATGGCTCTCCACACATTCCTCCTTTTATTATCCCTGAATTACTATGATTTCTTGTGAAAGATAGTGGAGTGGTTACCCATTGCTTTCTTCAGGGTTTTAAATGCCATGTCTCTTCAAAAATTTAAATGCAACATTAATCGTTGCTAGGTCTGCTACTAGAAAATTTAGTTCACTGATTCCTGTCAGACAATTTTTCTTGCCAGACTATCTTACATATTTGTAAATCTACCATTCATCCATACCTTGAATATTGCTGCCACATAGTCCAGTGCTTCTGCTATATATTTAGAGATTCTTGATAAAATGCAAAGAAGAATCTGCAATATTATCGGTCCTGACCTGGCATCTCAGCTTCAGTCACATTTCCACTGCTGTAATGTAGCTTCCCTCTGCCTTTTCTATAAATATTTTCATGGTAATCGTTCTGATAAACTTTCCTCTATGGTAACTAGACTTTATGAATTTAAGTGCAGTACTAGATTGGCAGCAAGGTCTCAGCATCTTACAGTTGAAATTGTTAGATGTAACCGTAAGTTCTATGCTAACAGTTTCTTCTCTAGCACTTCTCATTTGTGGAACTCTCTTCCAGTTTGATCTTCAAAAATCTAAATGCAATGTCAATCATGATCTACAGTCTTCTTAATTCCTGTTCTTTTATTGTTCTCTCTCCTTAATAATGTTTTTCTTTTTCTCATATTCTTTCAAACTCAGTAATCCCTTGCATCTTAGTGTCTTTATTGCCTTGCTTGGAGAGAAACATTTAAAATTTAAATGCAATGTCAATCATTATTTTCAGTCTTCTTAATTCTTGTTCTTTAATTGTCCTCTCTCCTTAATAGTATTTTCTTTTTCTTATATTCTCAATTTGATATTCAAAAATTTAAATGCAATGTCAATCGTTATCCTCTGTCTTCTTAATTCTTGTTCTTTTATTGTCCTCTCTCCTTAATAGTGTTTTCTTTTTCTCATATTCTCAATTTGATCTTCAAAAATTTAAATGCAATGTCAATCATTATCTTCTGTCTTCTTAATTCTTGTTCTTTTATTGTCCTCTCTCCTTAATAGTGTTTTCTTTTTCTCATGTTCTCAATTTGATCTTCAAAAATTTAAATGCAATGTCAATCATTATCTTCTGTCTTCTTAATTCTTGTTCTTTTATTGTCCTCTCTCCTTAATAGTGTTTTTCTTTTTCTCATATTCTCTAACACTCAGTAACCCCCTCACATCTTAGCAGCTTTATTGCCTTGCTTGGAGTGAAATGATTAAAAAAAAAAAAAATGATCATGGCCCTCCACACCTTCTTTTTTCTTTTTTATCTGTGAATTACCATGGCTTCTAGGGAAAGATAGTGAAATGGTTACCCATTGTCTTTTCCAGAGTTTTAAATTCAGGACATAAGTGATCATGACTCTCCATAGCTTCCTTTTTTTTTATTATCGATGAATTGCTACTTGGGAAATATGGCAGAATAGTTTTCCTGTTGCCTTCTCCATTGAATTCAGAGTTTATTACCTAGACTAGCTGCCAACCAAGGCTAAAACGCTCAGTCTGCTTTACTTTAAAACTGAAATATTATAATCATCTGGTTTGTCTTTCACACATACTTTTAAAAAAGAGTCAATTTGTAAAAAATTGTTACATTTGTCTGTGAAAATTTCTCTTTTTTAGAATTAGTGATTGATGAACTGCCAAAATGATTTCTTCTATGTGGGTTGTTGCTGAGTCATTTTTTGAATTTGAAAAAATATGTATTATTTTATTTATTGACCAATCAGAGATGTGTGGCCATGCCCAATAAATTTTGAAATTAAGGTCTGTCTCTGGCACCTCAAGTTTTCAAATATAAAGAGACTGACCTGCAGATAAAGACAGAAAGTAATCAGATTGCAAGTAAGAAAAAAGTTTCAAAGCCAAAGAGAGTGATAAGTCACACAAAGGGAAAGGACCCTGTTGAATACAAAAGAACGTTTCAAATCTTTTAAATTTCTACCATGTGGAACTAACACCAAATTTTCATCCAGAAGGCAAGTAAAAGACCCAGGAAGGAAGTGAATTTGGGTTGTTTCCAAAGAAGAATTTGTAAAAGAAGATGACGTCTGATGCACAGAACTTTTTTAAAAAAGAAAAAAATATATAAAAAATCCGTTACATTGGTACTTTGAAATTTATCTAAGCTCCCTTTGTGCTGAGATATTATTTTTTGTGCACCTTTTGGATTTTCTGCCTTATCAAGAATTTGCTTTATGTTCTTAAAGTCTTTTTCCATTTTCAAAAATTGTATTTTTTTGGTTTTTGTTTTGTTTGTTTTATGGCATACCAAACTCAATGGATTATTTAATGCTGACAAAATTTTTATTGCTCGTAATTTCTTTTTTCTTTTTTTATCAAATGTATTGCTGGTAATAATTTTTTTCTTCAAAAACTTATTGCTGGTAATAACTTTTTTACAAAATATTTCTGGTATTAAAACCTATTTTTACACTTTCCTAGTGTTTTGACCCCAGTTTGGGGGGGGGTTTAACTATTTGCCCATAGCCGGGACCCTATCCGGTGCTACCACCCCGAGATAGGGTGGACTTCGGAACACCGAAAATTAAGAGGTGGTTCCATGCTCCTCAAAACCTCCTGATCAGAAGCCTTGCTGTTGGACATAGTTTATCATCTTATCCAGGATGCTGATGTAGTTTATCGTCATACCCAGGATGCTGATGTAGTTTATCGTCATACCCAGGATGCGGATGTAGTTTATTGTCATACCCAGGATGGTGAAATGCAGATGCAACAGCTAAGTGCCATAGTGAAGAGCTCATCGAAACAATTACCATGAAATTATTTATAGAAAAGACATAACATTATAGTGGTAGGAAAGTGACTGAACCAAAGCTGCCAGATCAGGACCTATAATATTGCAGATTCTTTTTTAGATTTTATCAAGGTGCTCAAGATAAATAGCAGGGGCATCAGACCATATATGGCAGCAATATTCTAAGTATGGGTAAATGGTAGGCATAGATATGTAAGTTAAATTCTGGAGAGAAAAATTATCTTGCCCAACACAGTGAACCAACTTTCTTAGCAGCTGACCTAGCTATGGATTTAATATAGTCTCTTCACTTGATGTCAGCTGAAAATGTGAGCCTAAGAAGATGAAATAAAATATTTATAAAAAAAGGCAGAGAGAGGCAAACATCTTTGAAATCTTGATTCTTTGAAGTAGAATTTGATTTTTGAAGAGGAAAAATGTTGCAAGGGGTAAGATACAGAGAATATGGTGGTTGTTAGACCTGAGGAATATTGATCTTGGCCAAAAACTGCTGCATAAGCCAGGGCCACTGATGGAACCTCTTTAGTGTGGTAAGATGACCACACTCTACACACGTTCCTTCTGCTATAAACAATAGAAATGAGCAATTATAACTTAGTGTGTCTGCACAAAAGAGTTCAAGGTCAATCTGTGCCAAGTGGCTTCACTCTGTGTATTTTAGCTTTATTACCATAGCAACAGCCTCGATCCATTTTGATCAGACCTTGTACAGCAATAGCAGTATCAAGAGAATAAACGTCCTTTTGGTATGCTGTTTTTTCTTGCGGCACAAAGCTTAAACATTGGCAGTCTTATTTTGTCTTAGAACAAGAAATTCAAATCTTCACAAATCCTTTCTTTCTGATACCTTAAAAAACTAAGGAAGTGTTCAGATCAAAGCACTATTCAAAAAAGATCCCTATGGATTACGTTCCAACTTTGAAAGAGAAGTTATCAAATAAAAACTTCTGTGGGCTTCATTGAATCAAAAATACAAGTCATGAACAGTGATTGCAGTATCAGAGTGGAGGGGTAGAGAAAGAAGAAAAAAAAAAACAAAGATAAAGATGTTAGTTTTTGATTTTCACATCAAAGAATTTCCATTCCAAAGAACTACTACCAAGAAAATGCCATATTTTTTGAAGTTCAAACGCAGAAAAGGAAACACCAATTATCTATTTTGTTTTTTACTCAATGTGTTTTAGTGCATTAACCTGTACTTGGTTCGATTCTAAAACAATATATTAATCCTGGATCAATATCTTTGATTCCAATGTGAACGCCTGTTGTTACCAATGCCATCTATAAAAAAAAAAAAAAAATCCCTTCTAATGTGACAAAGTTTTCTTGCCACCATCAGATCAAGATACGAACAAAAGATTTTAGTATTTTTTTATTGATCTCTGTCTGTTCAAAATTCCTTAATTACCTTTGCCCTTAGGTCTATCTCACTGTCTGCCCTCACCCCCACCATAGCCTCTGCAGATCCATTTCCCTCCCCTTTCATCTCATTCACTTTGGATCCATTTTTCTCTCCAATCCAATCTCTTCAAAATAAGGGATTATCTCGAACAATGTCCTTTCATGAGGTTTTATCCACTAACCCTAACCCTCCTCCCCAACACATTCTTTCTCTCTCTCACACACACACACACACACACTCTCTCAGAACACTCTTTCCTTCATACAGGTATACGCACACACTCTCTCTCTCACAAACATGCATATATTCCCTTTCTCACACATTCTCTCTGTCACATACACACACACACACATTTCGTCTTTCTTACATGCACACACACACACACGCTCCCTCATACACCCACCAAAAATGCTCATTCATACACATACACACTTATTTACACATTTTCTCTCTCTCTCACACACACACACTCTCTTACACCCACCAAAAAACGCTCATTCATACACATATTTTCACATTTTCTCTCTCACATTATATATATATATATATATATATTAGTTGTCATAAATATAAATGCGTGTGTGTGTGTGTGTGTGTATATATATATAAATCTGTGGGAAAGTAGATCCTAATAATATAAAATATCAAAACTGATCCACAAAAGAGGGCTCAATATATTTATTATAGAGCATATAAATGAATTACATAAAAATGAAACTATTATCCCATAACATTTAAAAAAAAAAAAAAAAAAAAAAAAGAATTAAAGAAGGAAGGAAATATATATATATATATATATATATATATATATATATATATATATATATAGTGAGAGAGAGGGGGTGTATAGTATTACCAAATATCAATTTGGTATCTTAATGCAAAGTTATGAAATGCCAAATTTGGTAAATTGTGCTCGTTTGGAATCAACAAAAACTTACACCAAATTTTTTAGTTTTTAGTTTCTGAGAGGTGGGGGTACAACTTAAGTGCATACAACATACTAAAATTTCATCAAAATCTGAGATAGTGCTCATGGGACTATTGGTTGAATTGGTATGCTTATTGCAATGTTGGCATAGGTATATATAATACTAGGATTACAGTTTTATATATATATATATATATATATATATATATATATATATATATGTGTGTGTGTGTGTGTGTGTGTGAGTGTGTGTTTAAAAGTGATAAAAACAATTTTATTTTAGAGTTGTGGATTTGACTTTTTTTATTATTAAAGGGAGATTACTTATTCTTTTTTATTTCTTATAAAAAAACAACATAACTTACCTAAAAAATAAACCATAATTTATATTAAATATTAGTTTGGATCAACATATTTAAGCAAATATTTATTTTTTTTGTCTACATGCAACCATCAATTCATTTCTCTTGTTTAATAAGCTAGGGTTGTTTAAGTGTTTTAAAATAGCTAATTTTCCAGCAGGGCATAAATTACATCATTGTGGCCATGTTTGTAGTTGAAAAAAAGAAACAGTCAACACTCAATAACATTGACTATGATCATGGCCAGAATGTACTGACCATGTTTGTAAAATAAAACATTTCTATAACTCTAGACACATACATAAAAACCCATACATCCAGTTACAAATAAAAAAAATATAAATAAAAAGAAATCCCCCTTGATAATAGCTAAAGAATAGCTGAAAGAACTTTGATATATACAGAACATTTGAACAATTTATATGCACTTTATGTCAAGAAAAGAAAACATTTATACCAACACAAGAAAAATTAAATAAAAAAATAAATATTAATTGCAGTACCTTGTCAGTCGTCTTTAATGAAACATATATATATATATATATATATATATATATATATATATATATGTATGTATGTAATTTTTGGAATTGAAGGAGAAAGGTCTGAACGCACAGATAAACTGGAAAATTATAGGTTTCGCTCATACTCCTAATAGTCTTAGAGTTAGGTATAAATTGTGTTTAGATGAAAAATTAGAATAATAAAATACAATAATCAAAGCAAACTTAAATCAAAGGAATGAATTAGTTTTAAAATGTCGACATAAAGACAAATTTAAACTTCTATAATACAGATTTTACTTTACTACTTTTTCATAAAAAGAATACATAACTATCTTTAAATCCATTTTTTCACCATATTAATTATATCTTATAATTGTGCCCTGTTCTAACTCTTTTACTTTCATCACTTACACTTTTTTTTAATTTTTTAAATTTAACTTTGTATGGTTTGTTTTTTTTAATATAACTTGATTTAACTTATCTTTAAAGTTAAAAATCTATAATTTATTTTACCTTATTATATTTTTATTTTTAAATTTTTTATTCTTTTAATATAAAATTTTTAAAAATATATTCTTACTTAAATTTAATATAAATTATCCAAATATGAATTATTTTTAATCTTTTTAATATACCTTATTTTTAAGTATAATTTATTTTTTAAGTAGGATCCTAAATTTTTTCAAAACTTTTATATATATAAATTTGTTTTGAAACTTTCACAATGGAAAACATCTCATATTCTTAAACCACTTTCCAAAGATCTTTATTTTGAATGGCATGCAGAAACTAATCTCATAACAAACAGTATTAAACAAACAAGCCCATCCTTTTATTGGCTCTTTTGTGATACTATGGACACCCACACAGAAGGGGAGGAGGTAGCTTTATCCCAATCTCAAGTGATAGACCAGCGGATGGGTTCTTTTAAAGTTCATTCTTCTAAGCGGCATCTACTTTAACCAAAGTACAGTGATCCCTCGCTAATTTGCGGTTCTACTATTGCAGATTCACGACTTCGTGGATTTTTAAAATATATATACGGAAAATATATCGCGGAGTTTCTGGAAAATTCTAGAAAAATCGCGATATATGAACACCTAAAATTTTTCATTAAACCCATTAAAATATTAATAATAAATATTATTTCCTGGTCTAGAAACAACAAAACAAATGTAAAACAGCAATAGGAAGGGCACCGCCATCTGAAGAGACGTAAAATACAATTATCGGCTGGACAGTAGAAGTCATCATCAGCTTCATCATCATCATTTCTACTGCGCAGCAAATTCATCACCATCATCATTCAAATTTTAATTCAACTTCTTTTGTGTTGAATACAGAAACAATTTTTTTTTTTTTTAATCAAAAGTGTTATTGCTTAACAGTTGTCCTTGTCATTAATAGAGTACTGTAATCGGTGGGTTGTTAACAGTACAGGGAGGGTTGCAAAAGTCTAAATACACGTTAAATAAATACTGTAAATATGGCGTCTCTCCTTCGCGGAAATCCAGTTATCACAGCTGGTCTCGGAACCAATCTACCACGATAAATGAGGGATCACTGCAAAGAGGTGGATGATGGATTTTTGGAGATCAAGTGGCAACAGAACCGGAAATAGAGCATATCCTGGTGCTGGCCTATATTAACAGTCATTATTGGGTATCAGAGAGAGTGCTGGCCCACTCTTGGCAGGAGACAGACATGTCTGTGTCATGGTTTTGAGGCCATCTTGTCAGGAGGAATAGATAGGTGAAGAATTGGTAGGGGGGAGAGAGCTGACATAGCAGAAATTGGTTCAAGTATAGCCAACCTTCTCCCATCTGGATGAGCAGATGAAGCCATGAATAAAACACCTATGGTATCAGTGTTGCATTATTATTTTTCTGTGTGGCATTTCTTTCATCGTGTAAGTATGTTGCGCAGATCTTTCTCAGACGAGATTTGATTGAAATGCAATGTAGGATGATCACTGGCCAGGCTAGGGTGAGGGCTGTGTGGTATGCTTCTACTTTCCGACTTGAACATTTCCAAAGAGAGAAGAAATATTGAAAACTAGCAGAAAGAGAGAAAAAGATTTGGCTTATCTTAATCCTGATTCACTTGCTTATTCCATGGTCTTGTTAACCACACTTCTTTCTTGGATAATCTGGTCATGTGACCTAGCAGACAAGTGAAAAGAATCCAAGAAAAATCTATTCTGGGTAGAAAATCATGATGTCGTAGCTGTTAATTCTTTGTCTGTCGCTGTCAAGATTCTGTGGTCTGGAAATAATTTTGTCTCAAAATTTTGATGCAAAAATAGGATTCACACCAATCTGAATAGATTTTGGCCACAGTTTATCAATTTATAAACTAGCTTGTGTTTTCTGACTAATACGACTATACACATCTCACCTTAACATAATCTCTGATACATGCAAAGTTTCCAGCATTTAATTAATAAAAAGTACTCCATATTCACTATTTACATTATTCGGACTATTGTCCTCATCTTTGTCGCCATATTTATTACAACATTTTAACAGGAGATAAACATGGCACATGGAACTAGAACAGTCTACCCCAGTGAGTGAAATAAAGGTTTAAGTTCGACATTCCAACCACCTGAAGAAGGTCGGAGTGTACAACGGCCAAAACATAATAAATATGGTGACAAGGATGAGGACAATAGTCCGAATAATGTAAATAGTGTACATAATGCTTCATCTCAGAAATATAGACAGATACTGAAGGGCCGAAACGTTGTAATAAATATGGCGACAAAGATGAGGACAATAGTCTGAACACTGTAAATAGTGTACCTAATACCTCATCTCAGAAATATAGACAGATACTCCATATTCATCATCAAAATATTTTCTGAGCTTTTCTATGGCCTCATGCCAACCTTCTGGAAATTTTTAAAGCCTGCCTTGAATAAAAATTCCTGATTTTGATACTCCAATTTTTCATATCTATACAGATGATACAACAGTTTACAGGTGTACATCCAAAAATTTCGAAGACCACAACGTAGCAGCTTGTCTCACCTTTGATCTACACTTGGTGGCTCAATGGGAAAAGAACTGGCTTTTAAAATTTAATATAGCCTAAACAAAAATAGTTCCCCCCCACACACACACATAGTCCAGCACCAGGCAGATCCCTGTTTCATGGGTGTTCTCTCAAGGAGGCTCTTTGTCATGAATATCTATTGGGATGGTAAGTGGAACTCATATAAGCAAAAGAGGCTGGAAAAATGGTCAGTTTATTGTGCCACACCAGTAAGTATCTGACCCCCCCAATGTGTACTCTACCTTTACAAGATCCAGATTAGACCAAGAATCAAGAATTGCTCGCATATCTGGGTTGAAACTTGTCAATCACCACTTACCTGCCTTGGTATAGTTCAAAAGTGTCTACATAGCCTTGTGGGTGATGAATTATTTTCCAAGCCCCTTCATACAGATGAAACTTTGTGATCCTCTCACTGCTCTATCGCTATTTCCATGACATATGATGAGGTACACTCTTTAGGCCTACCACGCCTGACCTAAGTCTATACCTATGTGGATGATACAACAGTTTACAGGTGCACTTCCCAAAATCTAGAAAACGTAGCAGGTGACACAATCAGAGAAGGCCTGACTTAGTGTTGTGGGGACATACCTACAAATGGACTCTTTCACACATATATAATATGGCTACCAACTCTGAGTAGAGGAAGACCGAGTGAGAGTCACTGAGTGAGGATACCAGTGAGAGAAAGTACTCTCCAGTCCACATTTACGTTTGTACTATGTTTCCGAGAATATACTATTTAACCTTATATCCGAGTCCATGTTATCTTGCTATGGTTCTACACCATAACACTTAGTTTATTTTGGCACATCAACACTACAGTGAGTTATTTAATGCCAACAAGATTTTTTAGGATAGGCTCATATGAATAGACTATGTATTCTTTGTAAGAAATCACTTTCTCGACCAGGTTTCATTGACATATTTTTGTAAAGAAAGTTTTTGTCGAGAGTCACATGTATTGCTGGTAATATTTGTTTTTCAAAAATGTATTGCTGGTATTTTTACTATAAAAATCTATTTTTATACTTTCATAGTGTTTTGACAACAGTTTGGGAGTTCCCCATTTGCTCATAGCTGAGATCCTAACAGGGTGGACCTTGAGACAACAGCAATTAAGAGGTGGTTCTACAATCCTCAAAACCACTTGATCAGAGGACTTGATGCTGGATGTAGTTTATTTTCATACCCAGGATACAATGGGTGAAGGACTGACTTGCAAAATTCAATACATCCAAAACCAAACTAGTTATGTTCCACCACCTCCAAGCAGTCCCCAGACTCTCATCTACCATTATGCAACTCCTAGATCCAAAATATTGCTAAAGATGCTGGAAAAATGGCTGGTTTCCTATACCATGCCAGTAATTGCCTGATTCCTTCTGATATGCTGTATCTTTACAAGAGACAGATCAAGCAGAAAAATGGAGTATTGCTGCCATATTTGAGCTGGAGTTGCCCAGTGTTTAATTTTCTTTCTTGATAGAACTTAAAAGCAACTCTGCAATCTTGTGGATAAGGAATTATTTTCCACCCTACAACTTCTTTCCCCACAGACAAAATGTTGAAAGCCTCTTGCTGCTCTATTGCTACTTCCATGTTATGTGTTCTGGCATGCTACATTCCTTGGTTCCACCAGCCCTGACCATTACAACTGGGACCCATCATGCCACATACACAAGCATGAAGCATTCCCATTTCCTTCATATTCCATTAGAAAGGAGTAAGTTCCACTCGGACAGCTTCTTCCCAAGAACTGCTGCTTTGTAGAACAGACCCCCAGTAGGATGTTTCCCCAATCACTATAATCTTGACCTCTTCAAGTCTAGGGTAAACCGTTATCTTTTCCTTTCATATTCCAATAGTAAGAAGTAAGTTCCATTTGGACAGCTTCTTCCCAAGAAATGCTGCTTTGTTGAACAGACTCCTGGTAGGATGTTTTCCCAATCACTACAATCTTGACCTCTTCAAGTCTAGGATTAACTCCTGCATAACTCACTTCTTGCCCTTTATTATGCAACCCTCTATCTAGAGTGGCTCTTGGGACTTGTATTGGATGAAAAAAAGTAGGTGACAGGGAAGTAAAAAAAAACAAAAGATAGTTCCACAGGTGAGAAGTGTGAGAAAAGAAATTATTAGAATAGAACTTACAGTTACATCTACCTATGATGAGACCTAACAGCCAATCCAATACTGCACTTAAATCCATGCAGTCAAGATACCAAGGAGGACAGACCATTAGAACAACTACCATAAAAATATTTATAGAGAAGACAGGGAAGCTATATCAGTGCAATGGGAAAGGGACTGAATCTGAGATACCAGATCAAGATTGATAACATTACAGACCTTTTTTTGGATTTTGGTGAGAATCCTGAGATATAGAGCAGGAGCACCAGACCAGATATGGCAGCAATATTTGATGTAAAGGTGAATGGTAGGTTTCTAAAGATGGATTTTAATGAGAAAAATTTGTCTGGCACAACACATTGAACTAACTTTCCTAGCAGTAGACTTAGCGATTAATTCAATATAATCTCTCTAATTTGTGTCGGTAGAAAACATTATGAGTTGAGGCAAGATCGATGTTCTACAGGAATCTGAGAATACCATGCATAGAACTTCCTTCTTGATCGCATGCTCTAAGAAAAATGGTAACTAAATGGGAACTTGCACTTAAAACAGTGGTTAACCATTTTTCAGTGACAGACCGGCTATAAGAACAAGACCTTCATTGACAGATAGACAAGCAAATTTTTACTGTCTGATTGGTTGGTCACTTGTACTTGCATTTCTCCACACTGTCTCCTTATGCCGACACATCACTTTTCAGCCAACCGTGCTTGATAGAAATTGTGGTCAATTAATCCTCATCAATATATGAGAAGATAATCAAGCCATAATAAACTACAGTGGTGACAAAATGAGATATCAGTTTTTATAACGATTGTAATATAGAACTGATCCCCCACTTTATATACACATCAAAATTTCTTGTTTGTTGATAAGCTGTAGAAAACGAACCAATCAATGAAATACTTATTAGCTACACAGGCATGTCTTTTAGATTTATTTACAGTCTCTGGAATATAAAGGTATAGAAACTAACATGGTCACAAACTGAGGGGCCAGTTTATATACTGATTTTAATGTAGGATTGATCCCCACTTTATATCCACATTATAATTTCTTGTATGTTAAGTCATAGAAAACAAACCAATTAATCAATGAAATACTGATTAGCTACATAGGCATGTCTAAAAGATTTATTTACATTCTCTTAAATATAAATGTATAGAAATTACTGTGGCCACAAAGTGTGGGATCCGTTTATATATTGATTGTAATATAGAATTGATCCCCTATTTTATATCCACATTATAATTTCTTGTTTTTAGATAAGCCGTAGAAACGAACCAATCAATCAATGAAATACTGATTAGCTACACAGGCATGTCTTTTAGATTTATTTACATTCTCTAGAATATAAATGTATAGAAACTACAAAGTGAGGGATCAGTTTAGATACTGACTGTAATGTAGAATTAGCCCCCACTTTATATCCACATTATAATTTCTTGTTTGATGATAAGCCGTAGAAAACGAACCAATCAATCAATGAAATACTGATTATCTACACTGGCATGTCTTTTAGATTTATTTACAGTCTCTGGAATATGAATGTATAGAAACTACTGTGGCGGCAAAATGAGGGATCAGTTTATACAGTGAATATAATATGGAATTGATCCCCTATTTTATACCCACATTATAATTTCTTGTTTTTAGATAAGCCGTAGAAACAAACCAATCAATCAATGAAATACTGATTAGCTATACAGTCATGTCTTTTAGATTTATTTACAGTCTCTGGAATATGAATGTATAGAAACTACTGTGGCCGCAAAATGAGGGATCAGTTTATATAGTGAAAATAATATAGAATTGATACCCTATTTTATATCCACATTATAATTTCTTGTTTTTAGATAAGCCGTAGAAAACGAACCAATCAATCAATGAAATACTGATTAGCTACACAGTCATGTCTTTTAGATTTATTTACAGTCTCTGGAATATGAATGTATAGAAACTACCGTGGCCACAAAGTGAGGGTTCAGCTTACATATTGATTTTAATGTAGAAATTGATCCTCACCAGTATATGGGAAGATAATCTAGCCATGATAAACTGTAGAAAAAGAGAATTGGCACTTGCACATATGATGTGACAAAAGATGGCAGTCGTGCAGCGAATGAGGACACACGTCTAAATAGTAAACATGAAGCCAACAGCAACAGTTATATGCAACCTAGCGGTCGGCAATGTAAGCGCAGTGGCAGGATGCATTTTCATTTATTTCTTTTAATGAGTAACTGTTGATTGGGACAAGGGCTGTATAGCAAATATAAATGTTAAGTTTAATCTGATCTTCAGGGACCACAGGTTAAGAAGCCCTGACTTAGAAAGAAGCAAATGAAATTTCTTGGGCATATAATGAGGAAAGAGTGCTTGGAGAATTTGACACTCACAAGAAATATTGAAGGCAAGTGGGGTAGATGAAACAGTGAGTAACCTACCTGTTGATATTATATAAAAGGAAGTAGTGGAGAGCTAACTTATTTAACGAACTTGTGTAAATGAATGGTAGAAGAGGGACTGGATGAAATGGTAAGGAGACAAATGATTGATTTGTTTTTTATGGCTTATCAACCCTTTGCAGGTTATTTAAAATCTAAACATATCTTGGATCATAAGTATAATAATTGTGAGTGATTATTGCATTAACAAATTTTGGAGATAACAATGATCTTTCTTGATACAAAACCTGATATTTAACCCATAGCTGGGAGGAAAAGAGATAAATTTATACATTTAGTAAGGAGACAAATATTGTTTCATGTTACAAGTTTATGCTATTTATATCATTCGGACTATTGTCCTCATCTTTGTCGCCATATTCATGATGTTATATCCAAAAAAAAAAGTATAGAATTAGAACAATCTACCCCCCCCCCCCGTGGACTAAATAAAGTGATTGGTTCAAAATTCTAATGTATATCCCTTGAAGAAGGCTGGAGTGTTCCAATGGCCGAAACATTGTGAATATATGGCAATAAAGATGGTGACAACAGTCCAGTCATTATAAATAGTATAAATAGTTATAATACCTCATCTCAGAAATACAGACAGATCCTGAAGAAGGTCTGAGCATACAATGGCTGAAATGTCGTATGGTCATAAAGATGAGGATAACAGTCCGAATGATGTAAATAGTGTAAAAAGATTCATAAACACATGTGAATGACACCCACTCACCCACACAAAAAACATTCTGAAGGTTTTTTATGTAACTTAAAAATATAATTAAGAGTTGATAGGTTTGCTTATCATCCAGTTCACTCTCCTCCTCACTCTTTTGAACAGGAGTAGCAGTTTATTTCTTGTTTCCTGCTTAGGATTGGGATTCCATTTCCTTCTAAAGTCTTTTTCATTCTTTTTCAATCCTTGTATCTTCTTGTGTATTAGTGGCTTTATCGCCTTGCTTGGGGTGAATTATTTAAAATAAAATTTTTCCAAATTGCTTAAAATTTTGAGATTGTTTCTTATTTTGACAGGGATGTGGGATGTTCACACTTCTATTAACCGCCAACAGGGAGCATTCGAAAAACAAATCCATGCAATTAACGATACCAAGTTAGGAATCCCTGAACGAGCGAAACCACCACGGTTGATTTGTTGGAGCTTTGTATCCAGAGACAATTGGAAAAGAGCCGGTGGTTGTGTGTCTGCTTCTCCAAGCGAAAGATAATGGTGACTGGAAACTCTGGAACCGTTGGCTTCTAATGGAGAAACGATTGGGAAAGTGCGAAGCAGAGAAGGAAGTGGGTGGGGGGGCATTCCTATTAGATTTCCCTCTTATTTTATTGGGTGGGAGGCCAAAACGAAAAGGAAAAATGAAACAAGGAGAGGAAGGAAATTTGTGGAGGATGACAAGGCTTAAGATATGATAGAGAAGGAAAGAATGAGGAGAGAAGAGAAGAAAAATAGAGAGTGAGAAGAAGTTTGATAGAAAAGGAAAGAGTGGAGAGAAAGAGTGGGTGGGGGAGCAGATGATGTAAATGGGGAGTAAAGCATGAGGGAAAGAATGATAGAGAGTGAGAGAAAATAAAAGAGAGACAAAAGGAATAGGAAATAAAGAAACAAACATAAAGAGAGGGAAGGTTAACAAAAAAAAGATAAGAACTGCAGGGGGTGCACACAGAATGATGCAAAACAAAAAAACATCGGGGGACAAGGATGACATAAAAATGAGAAGATGTGGCAGAATGATGCAAAAGAAGGAATGTGGGGGGGGTAACAGCAGAGAACGATGCAAAAAGATAGTAAGAGTGGTGCCTAGAATAATGCAAAAAAAAAAAAAAGAGTGTGGAGGGGGTGTACTGAATGATGCAAAAGAGTATCAGGATGCACAGAACGATGTAAAAGATTGGCGGGACACACAGAATGACGTGAAAGTGTGGCGAGATGCACAGAATGACGTGAAAGTGTGGCGAGATGCACAGAATGATGCAAAAGAGTGGCGAGACGCACAGAATGACATGATGTACAAAATGATGGAAAAAAATGGTGGGGGCAAGAAAGGGCAGTGGAGGACACACAGAAAGGACGTGAAAGAGTGGCGAGACACACAGAATGACGTGAAAGTGTGGCGAGATGCACAGAATGACATGATGCACAAAATGATGAAAAAAAATGGTGGGGCAAGAAAGGGCAGTGGAGGACACACAGAATGACAGGAAAGAGAAGTGGGGGGGACACAGAATGACACAAAAGAGAAAAAAGTTACTTGTGAAATGGATGGAAATATTGAGTGAGAGAGTGCAAAAAAGAAAGAGTGAGTGAGAGAGAGTGCAAAAAAGAAAGAGAGAGTGGAAGAGAGAGTAAGAGAGAAAGAGAGAGAGAGAAAGTGAGAGAGAGAGTAAGAAAGAGAAAGTGAGAGAGAGAGTAAGAAAGTGAAAGTGAGAGAGAGAGTAAGAAAGAGAGAGAGAGTAAGAAAGAGAGAGAGAGTAAGAAAGAGAGAGTTAGTGAGAGAGAAAGAAAGAGAGAGAGTAAGAGAGAGAGAGAGAGAGTAAGAAAGAGAGAGTTAGTGAGAGAGAGAGAGAGTAAGAAAGAGTGAGAGAGTAAGAAAGAGTGAGAGAGTAAGAAAGAGTGAGAGAGAGTGGGCAAGGCTCATCTTTATGGTCAGTGAAAAATACAAACAACTTTTGCCCAAATTGGATTGAAAGTTATTGACCAGACATTTTCTTCATGGAGTGTGGAGGGGGTGTACTGAATGATGTAAAAGAGTATCAGGACGCACAGAATGATGTAAAAGATTGGCGGGACACACAGAATGACGTGAAAGTGTGGCGAGACGCACAGAATGACGTGAAAGATTGACGAGACACACAGAATGACATGATGCACAAAATGATGAAAAAAAATGGTGGGGCAAGAAAGGGCAGTGGAGGACACACAGAATGACAGGAAAGAGAAGTGGGGGGGACACAGAATGACACAAAAGAAAAAAAAGTTACTTGTGAAATGGATGGAAATATTGAGTGAGAGAGAGTGCAAAAAAGAAAGAGAGAGTGAGAGAGAGTGCAAAAAAGAAAGAGAGAGTGAGAGAGAGTGCAAAAAAGAAAGAGAGAGTGAGAGAGAGTGCAAAAAAGAAAGAGAGAGTGAGAGAGAGTGCAAAAAAGAAAGAGAGAGTGAGAGAGAGTGCAAAAAAGAAAGAGTGAGAGAGAGAGAGTGCAAAAAAGAAAGAGAGTGAGAGAGAGAGAGTGAGAGAGAGTAAGAAAGAGAAAGTGAGAGATTAAAAAAGAAAGAGAGAGAGAGAGAGTAAGAAAGAAAGAGAGAGAGAGAGTAAGAAAGAAAGAGAGAGAGAGAGAGTAAGAAAGAAAGAGAGAGAGAGAGAGAGTAAGAAAGAGAGAGAGTAAGAAAGAGAGAGAGAGAGTAAGAAAGAAAGAGAGAGAGAGTAAGAGAGAGAAAGAGAGAGAGAGTAAGAGAGAGAAAGAGAGAGTAAGAGAGTAAGAAAGAGAGAGAAAGAGAGAGAAAGAAAGAGTAAGAAAGAGAGAGAAAGAAAGAGAAAGAAAGAGAGTGAGAGAGAGAGTAAGAAAGAGAGAGAGTTAGTGAGAAAGAGAGAGAGTTAGTGAGAAAGAGAGAGAGTTAGTGAGAAAGAGAGAGAGTTAGTGAGAGAGAAAGAGTATGAGAGAGAAAGAGTATGAGAGAGAGAGAGTAAGAAAGAGTGAGAGAGTAAGAAAGAGTGAGAGAGTAAGAAAGAGTGAGAGAGTAAGAAAGAGTGAGAGAGTAAGAAAGAGTGAGAGAGAGAGAGGGCAAGGCTCATCTTTATGGTCAGTGAAAAATACAAACAACTTTTGCCCAAATTGGATTGAAAGTTATTGACCAGACATTTTCTTCATGGAGAAGTGGCTTTCCAGAACGAATCAATAACCAACCAAATAATGGGACCTCAGATTCTTGAGCCTTCTGTCTACTCCTCTACTGCATGAACCAAAAACCATGTACTCCAGGGCATAGAGTGCACAGAGAAACAGCACAAGATAAAATTAAAAGCAAGAGAGGTCAGGGGGAAGGAGGTTATCAAAATCAATCATCAGTCGAAAATTATTGATCACTCACTCGATATTCGTGGGAAGTCTTGTATTAATGAGGAAGTTTTCAAAGTCGCAAATCTTTTTTTTGCAAGAGAAATCTAAATTCTACATCAGAAAATTAAAACAAAAGATAAATATATGCACAAATATAATACCAAAGGATTATTAAACACCAGTCAAAGCTGACAATGGTTATGACAGCCTGTTTTGCTGGCAGGGCAGTTAAACTAGTTTTTTAAAAGAAAAAAATCATAGGACAGAATGCAGGTAAAGTTAAATTCATGCCTTTCTTGAGGATGTTAGTGTCAAGCTGTTCCTAGCATTCTCAAACAAGATTCAAACTCTTCATTGATTCTGTTGTTCAACTTGATAATCTTTATAATGGGGGTGCTGAAAAGTCCTCTGTCCAACCCATTTCTAAAATCAGATCAAAGATATTTTTAAACTCTTTTTCTTGATCAGTCCGAAATGTTTCTGAACCTCTCACACCAACTTGCATTTCACATGCAAATGTAAGTAGAGATCTTGTCTTTCAGGGTCGATGCCTTTGCCCATTAAGCAGCTGATACAGTTTGTCATCCTGTTACTTCTGTCGATAGAATTAATGAAAATTCATGATTTGGTCAGTTGATTTTGTTTTGCAGCATATCAACACCTCTATGGGTTATTTAGTGCCAAAATTTAAATATTTTGATTGGTTTGTTTTGGTTGGTTTTGTTAAGCAGCATATCAACACATCTATGGGTCATTTAATGCAGAAATCTAAATATTTTGTATGTAATTTTATGCTTTCAACTACAGATATTTTGTACATAATTTTAAACTTTCCAAATAAAAGTTGTTTTTTTAGATATATATTTTGTAGATTGATAAATGTATTGTTGGTAATTTTACTATAAAAATGTATTTTTATATTTTTTTTTAATGTTGTGTTGATTATCATCTTGTTATAAAAATGTATTGTTCGTCACTTTATTCTATAAATGTAATGTGGATTTTTTTTATAAACAGAAATGAACTTGACCATTGAAAATTTATTAGTTTTGAGGTCAAAGCTAGTTTTAGGGTTAGGGTTAGCATTGCAAGTGTTGATAAAAAATAAACAATCATAATTACAAAATTAAAAAGAATATATGCACTAATAAAAATTCAGTGAATATTTTTTGTAACAATAATAACAGAAAAGATGGAATCCTATAGACTTGGTTTGCAACTTGTCTACTGTAAAAAGAAATGTTAACCTCTGCCTAGTCAGCCATAAATCAAAAAAGGTTATGATCGACTAAGCATGTGTGTCACTTAACTAACTGAAGATTTGATAGATGATGTATCTTGTGTTTTCAAGATAACAGTGAGAAATAAATAAAGAAGACAAACTCACAGGTAAGTAATGAATTATAATAGAAGCTTTACTACACAGAGGTAAACTTAGCAATTGACCTAATTCTAACTTTCCTCAACTCCATTCCATTCATTTATGGCCTAGATGACAAAATTCCAGTTTGACCATTTAAAGAATGTCATCTTGAGTGACGTGAGAACACCGGAATTAACCAAAAATAATTACATAAACATACACCAAAACACAATCGCGTCCTGGGTATGATGATAAACTACGTCCAACAAAGCTTCAGATAATGTTTTCAGAAAAATAATGTTGCCAGCTATACGTTTTTGGGGAAAAAATGTTGCCAGCTATATGTTTTTGAAACAATAATGTTGCCAGCTATACGTTTTTTTGAAAAAATAATGTTGCCATCTATATGTTTCATAGTACAGTATATTTAATATATATATATATATATATATATATATATATATGCCTTAATTTGGCATTAAATGACCCACAGTGGTTGATATGCATAAAACCCAACCAACCAACCAAAACACAATCCTTGAAAATGAAAGTATTCGGTAGCAGGGTAGGGGGAATAAGATAAGATAAAAATAAATATTAACTTTGGTAAATTTACGTAAGACAACAAATTTGGAAATTTTAAAAAGTCAATAAAAAACTTGATAGAATTTGTGGATATTATTCAACCAAACACACATGCATGTTTTTGTATGTGCTTCATCATGATTTAGCCATATCATTAAAAATTATAACATACTATAGAAGTAGTCAACTGATAGAAGTGAGTTAAGTTAATTCCACAATGAATCTCTAACTGCAGACCAACATACAGTATTTACTACTGTAAATATATGAATGGGAAAATACTCATCATCATCATCATCCATAGGTATGCTACAACAATATAAATAAGCAGAGTTAGCATTAGGTCATTTGCTAAGTGTTCCTTTGTGTAGTGAAGCTTCTATCTCATTGCTTACTTACAAGTTTTTCATCTGTATTTATTTTCCATTGTTATCTTGAAAACACGAGATACATCCTCTATCGAATCTTCAGTCAGTCAGTTAAGTGACACACATGCTTAGGCGATCATAACTCTTTTGATTCATGACTGACTAGGCAGAAATTTTTCCCACAATAGGTTGCCATTTCCTGTTATTTAACCCATATCTGGGGGAAGAAGAAATAGATTCATACATCTTCCAAGTGTATTTGCGCGTAAGTGAATGCAACACAACCCCAAAAGAATTTGAACTTGTCTCTCTGATTAACAAATAATTAGCAAACCTTTATCCATTACATTCACCTATTATCATCTAAGACATAAATGAACGGAATCGTTCATTTATATAAATAAGCAGAATTAAATGGAGTTGAGGTGAATTAGCATTAGGGCAACTGTTAATTAGTAAACTTTCTATTTCATTACTTAACCTATGAGTTTGTCTTTCTTATTTATTTCCCTCTGTTATCTCGAAATCACTAGAATATAATAGCTGGCGACAAGGATCCAAATACAAACAAATTTGAAGGTGTATTTTTTATATATATATATATATATATATATATATATATATATATATATATAGACACTTCTATATATTATCCCCTTATTTGATGTCGGCTACTTCTCTTTTATTATAACAGCCTCCAGAAGTTGAACTCTTTCTTTGCACGGAATCCTACATAATCCAGAAATTTGTCAAAGTTAATAAAAAATTCGATAGATAGACTTGTTAATATTATTCAACCAAACACGTTTGAAAGGATTATTGCTGCTGAAATAAACTTTACTATACACAAGGTAACCAAAAAAAGTTCTGTCCATTTTTTGATTAGTCATTGAATGAAGTTGAAATATATACGAAATGCGTGTAGCAATTGTTTTCAAATTCGAACAGCCGGAAGTAGGAACATCAGACGTTATAAAAAAACATGTGCACCGTGCCCGGCCATCAGTTATAAGCTGGACAGCTGTGAGAAGGATGGAAGTGTCTAGAGATCTCGTTCGGGGCTGTTTGCTTTATGACTTCAAAGTGGGCTTATCAGCAGCTGCATCAAGTCGCCGCATATGTCAAGCATTTGGGGACAGTGCTGTGGATGAACGTACTGCAAGGCGTCGGTTTTGAAAATTCAAGTCGGGAGATTTGTCTCTCCATGATGAGCCTCGCAGTGGATGACCACAGGTTTTGAATGACGGAGTCCTGAAGGCAGCCATTGAAGAGGACAGTAGTCTAACGTGTGGTGAACTTGCAAGACAGTTCAACATTTCCGATGAAACAGTTAGACTCCACCTGCACCACCTAGGTAAGACGTACAAACTGAGCAAGTGGGTTCCGCAAACGCTGGAGGTCCACAAGGGACAACGAGTGGCAGCCTGCGTATCGCTGCAATCTCGACACCGTACTGCATCCTTATCCAATCGAGTGCTTACCAGTGATGAAAAGTGGGTTCTGTACGAAACTCCCAAGCATTCTGGACATTGGTTGTCTCCTCAGGATGCTGTCCCTCACACCGCAAGACCGCCTATGCACCCACGCAAGATTATGCTTTGTGTCTGGTGGACAGGTCGTCAAGTGGTTCATTATGAACTGCTACCAACGGGCCAAACGGTCACTGGAGATCTATACTCGCAGCAATTGAAATGTGTGCAACAGGCATTACACCAGAAGGAGCCAGCACTGGTGAATCACAAAGGTGTGCTTTTCCTCCATGACAACGCCAGGCTGCATGTCACACGAGTGGTCAGGGATACCATACAGCAACTTGGGTGGGAGACTTTGTGCAATCCACCTTATTCACCTGACCTTGCGCCATTCGATTACCACCTCTTCCACTCCCTGGATAATCATCTTCGTGGGAAATCCTTCACCAATGAAGAAGACTTGCGCAAAGCCCTCACGGACTTCTTTGCGTCAAAACCCCACCGAGTTCTACCGCAAGGGCATTGAACAGCTGGAGACACGTTAACAGAAGATGCTGGATGCTGATGGCGATTACTTCGAAGAATAAATATAAGTTACACATATTGTGAAGCATTTTCTTTTTTTCCTTTAAAAATGGATAGAACTTTTTTGGTTACCTTGTGTGTGTATATATATATATATATATATATATATATATATATATATACACTCAACTCTCCTGTTGATGTATGAGGGTCAAGCAGATCAGTTTCTAGGAAACCGATAATCTGACAAAAGCACATGAGATTTAATTATAGTGGTGAATGTTTCGTGCAGGACCATCCACACTTTTTGAAGGGACGAATTCAGAGGCCTGGTGCACTAAGTGCCACAAGGTCCCCAAACGACCCTCTACAGGTTTTGAATTCAGAGTTGTCCTTCTCCTAGACCAGTTGCCATCCAAGGCTATAGAACCCAGTCTGTCCTGCTATTTACCCATAGCTGGAGGGAGAAGAAGAGGATTCAAACGTTTCCCAAGGGGATTAGCATGCAGGTAAATGTAATGGATTCGACTGGAATTCAAACTCGGCTCTCCGATTCCTCATTCCAAGACTCTATCCATTACTCCACCATGCCTATATCTATCTATCTATCTATATATGTATATGAGATAATGATATATATTTTTATATATTGGGAACAATATTGGGAAAAAATATATAACAATGTGGAAAAAGTTTGCTTGTGACACCTTTTGCTCTTTAGGACTTCATTGGACTAATGTTGTTATGTTGGTGTGACTGTACATGTTCATGAGTGAGGGGTGCAGGGTATTTTAAATTTAAATTTTTTTTTATCAATTTTGACATAAAAAATGCTACTCTGATCAAAGGAAAAAACAATTCATTACAGCAAATTTGTGCCCCCAAATCTCACAACATTTCACCATTCCTGACAGAACTTCTATTATCACAGTGCAAGATATAACAAAAGTGATGGAAAGAAAATGAATTTGGTTAGATTAAAAAAAAAAAAATTTTAATTTAAAATCTCCATCACCCCAGCATATACATATGTATAGTAAAGCTAACAAATTCATTGGTATATAATCCAAGTGGATCCTAGTAATATAAAATGTTAAAACTGATCCACAAAAAGAGTCCAGTGTATTTCATTCTTCATATAACCCCAATTTGATGTCATAAGGTTAATATCCGGGTTTAATTTATAAAACCTCTTCCCTTTAAGGTTAATACCTTCCACTCTCTCATGACCACTGTCTTGTGCTTTTTGTCTGACTGAAACATTGGAATGGATCAATTCTGTATTATGTTTTATAATTTTTTTTTTTTAATTTTCTATCTTTCACAGTTAAATTTTTATTTCTGACATGAACTCAGTCCATACCGGGGTTAATAAAACAGGCAGCTTATATTTTCATCTGCCGAAAAAAGCTTATTCCCCATAATAGGTGATTTTGAATTGTGTATTAATTTATATATATATATATGTAAACACCCCGCATAGAATAACTACTCATTTTCAATCAACTGTGCTCGGCCAGGCATCTCAGGAGAATGAAAGATGAGAAGCTGACAGCCAGAAAGGTTTTGGAATTAGTGTCAAAGACAGGGGCAAAAAAAAGAGTCAGAGAACATGTGTGGTTGGAAAAAGTTAGCTTTTGATGGTTGCTATTGTTTTGAGATCAAAATGTTTTAGCATTTGAAGGGCTCTTAAGAAAGGTGACGTAGACTTGATCCCAGAAATTATTCAGTCTGAGCTTGTATGCAACATCTGCAGGAAAGGCTTTATATCTTGTGCTGAATTTGCTATCATATGAAAATCGGCATTCTAATGCCAACTGTGTAAATGTCCTTCCTAACAGACCTGAAGGGTACTCAGTCAGTTTTGTGATAAAACTTGCAGATCTGGTGCCGGGCTGAAATGGCACATGAGAGTGGATGAGAAGTCACTCTCCCAAAATCTATGCAGGAGTGAGACTGGTTTGCAAAGTTATCTGCGGACCCATGTCTGCTCAGCTCAATGCTGAAGAGATGGCCTTCTAGAAAAAAGTGGCAGTTATATATATATATATATATATATATATATGTGTGTGTGTGTGTGTGTGTGTGTGTGTGTTTTGATTCACAAAGATAAACTGCTGTTGAAAGTTGACCCCAAACTAAAACCATAAAATGAGTATTTGGTTGTCAAGAAAAAGGAAAGGCAATTTTATCTTGACAGGCTTCTGTACTTGAAAAATATGGAAGTTAGCTTTTGGTGAGGACTAAGAAGAAAAAAAGAAGAAAAAAAAAGAAGAAAAAAAGAAGAAGAAGAAAAAGAAGAAAAAGAAAAAGAAAAAAAGAAGAAAAAGAAAAAAAGAAGAAAAAGAAAAAGAAAAAAGAAGAAAAAGAAAAAGAAAAAAAGAAAAAGAAAAAAAAGAAAAAGAAAAAAAATGTAAAAGAAAAAGAAAAAAAAAAGAGAAAGAAAAAAAAGAAGGAAAAAAAAGAAAAAGAAGAAAAAAAAGAAAAGAAAAGAGGCCTGCTTTCTTTCTACAATCAACAATGACCAAAATCTGATACAATGTCAGTGAGGAAAGAAGAAAAAGACATAATATATACAAAGGACAGGTAGAAATGGGATAAGATGATCAATGTACAAACAGATGGGGAGAGAGAGAGGGGGAGGAGGGAGATCAATAAAGTTAATATAAACAGATCAAAGTAGGAAGATAATGAAAAGTAAAGAGAAAGAAGAAAGAAAAAGATAAAGTGAGAGAAAAGACAAAGCAATACAGAAAGAAATAGAAAAAGAAAGACTGACAGAAAAAGAGAGAAAGACAAAGAAAGAAAGAAATAGAAAATAGAGAAAAGAGAAAGAGAAAGAAAGAAATAGAGAAAAGAGAAAGAGAAAGAAAGAAATAGAGGAAAGAGAAAGAGAAAGAAATAGAAAAAGAGAAAGAGAAAGAAATAGAAAAAGAGAAAGAGAAAGAAATAGAAAAAGAGAAAGAGAAAGAAATAGAAAAAGAGAAAGAGAAAGAAATAGAAAAAGAGAAAGAAAGAAATAGAAAAAGAGAAAGAAAGAAATAGAGAAAGAGAAAGAAAGAGAAAGAAAGAAATAGAAAAAGAGAAAGAGAAAGAAAGAATAGAAAAAGAGAAAGAGAAAGAAAAAATAGAAAAAGAGAAAGAGAAAATAGAAAAAGAGAAAGAAAAAATAGAAAAAGAGAAAGAAAAAATAGAAAAAGAGAAAGAAAAAATAGAAAAAGAGAAAGAAAAAATAGAAAAAGAGAAAGAAAAAATAGAAAAAGAGAAAGAAAAAATAGAAAAAGAGAAAGAAAAAATAGAAAAAGAGAAAGAAAAAATAGAAAAAGAGAAAGAAAGAAATAGAAAAAGAGAAAGAAAGAAATAGAAAAAGAGAAAGAAAGAAATAGAAAAAGAGAAAGAAAGAAATAGAAAAAGAGAAAGAAAGAAATAGAAAAAGAGAAAGAAAGAAATAGAAAAAGAGAAAGAAAGAAATAGAAAAAGAGAAAGATAGAAATAGAAAAAGAGAAAGAGAAAGAAAGAAAAAGAGAAAGAAAGAAATAGAAAAAGAGAAAGAAAGAAATAGAAAAAGAGAAAGAGAAAGAAAGAAAAATAGCAAGAAAGAAGTAGAAAAAGAGAAAGAGAGTGAAAGAAGTAGAAAGAGAGTGAAAGAAGTAGAAAAAGAGAAAGAGAGTGAAAGACAAAGAAAGAAATAGAAAAAGAGAGTGAAAGACAAAGAAAGAAAGAAATACAGAAAGTAATAGAAAAAGAGAAAGAAAAAACAACGAAAGAAATACAAAAAGTAATAGAGAAAGAGAGAAAAGGACAAAGAAAGAAAGAAATACAGAATGTAAGAGAGAGAGAGAAAAAGGAAAAAGAGAAAGAGAGAAAAAAGACAAAGAAAAAATAGAAAAAGAGAAAAAGACAAAGATAGAAAGAAATAGAAAAAGAGAGAAAAGACAAAGAAATACAGAAAGTAATAGAGAGAGAGAGAGAGAGAGAAAAAGAAAAGAAAGAAATACAGAAAGAAATATAAAAAGAAAGACTGACAGAGAAAGAGAGAAAGAGGAAAAAAGAGAAAGAAAGCAGGAAGAAAGAAAGAAAAAAGAAAAAAACAAAGAAAGAACAGGTAGTGACAACTTGAAATACTTTGGTGCAAATAAACTCAGGAACAGATTTGTGTCAATAAATAAAAGGAAACAAAAATAAAATTGTTATTAATAGACCAAAATAAGTAGATAGAAAGAAGGAAAGGCAAAAACAAACACTACCACATTATATATATATATATATATATATATATATATATATATATATAAAAATCAATTTACATAGATAAAAATATAAGACAGAAATAAATCTTTATTAATAGACCAAAGATATGCAAGTAGATTAATAGAAAGACAAAGAAAGCCAGGCAGAACAAGAGACACAAAGATGAGGAATTTATGGTACCTTGAATGTGACAGAGAAGAAAAATTATATAAATTTTTTATTCAGTGTTCAGCAATCTAGAACCTTCACACCTGCATAAAAACGAAGTATCAAAAAGGATGTTTTTATCCTTGACACCCCTTTTATTTTAACTACCTTCACTCCTCAGCAATGTTTGTTTTAAAAAGTGATGATCAGAATTGCAATAAAACTTGTTTACACTATTTATTTATTAAATTGTTTATTGGAATGGTTGGTAAAACATAGGGCAATTGCCAATCGATTCAAATTTTATAAAGTGTTAAATAATATCTGGTTTGGTTTATTTTGTTTTACAGCATATCAACCTCAGTGGGTTTTTAGTGCTGATAAATTTTTTATTTCTGGTAATATTTTCTTTTTTTCAAAAATATATTGCTGGTAATATTTTTTTCCAAAAATGTATTGCCAGTATTCATAGTGTTTTGACTCCAGACTGAGAGTTAACTATTTGCCCATAGTTGGGACCCTAACAGGTGCTACCACCTCGAATCATGGTGGACTGGGAAACACCAGCAATTAAGAAGTGGTTCCACACTTCTCAAAACCTCTCAATCAGAGACCTTGCTGCCAGATGTAGTTTATCATCATGCCCAGGATGCTTCATTGGGGGTATCTTACCTCTCTGCAGAGGTGCAGTGGGTATATTCTGAATTCCCAGCCAACAAGGATAATTAAGAATTTACTTTGAATTGGTTCACATATTTTAATAATTTAATAAATGTTAATAAATTTATGAATTAAAAATTGTTTTCATATTTATTTCTTCATAAATTAGTAAATGATAAATATTGTATCGCATTAGTTTTAATTGTATTAGTTTTTAGAATGTTATAAATATAAATTTATTCTTGTCAATAAACAAATTCACTTTCATCATGTTTAGGTTTTATTACAATTCTAATCATTGCCGAGGAGTGAAGGTAGTTAAAATAATAGCAGTGTCAAGAGAAAAAAACATTCTTTTGACACAGTGTTTTTGTGGGTATAAAGGTTCAAGTTTACTATTTGTCTTACATTGATAGTTGCATTTTGGTTGTTTGTGATATGATTATTAATAACTGCACAAAGTTCACAGGTTTTCAACAGGTGACAAGTCAACCTACAGAAGAGTGTGGTGCACGTGTGACCAATGTACGAATTTAATGCTGTTTTTTGATTAGTGAGTATATGTTTATATATTTTGGCAGCATGTTTTCATTAAGACATGTCTCATTAAATAAATCTTTCAAGTTTTGTCTACTTATTTTTAATAGGATCCTCTTGTAATTACAGACAAGTTTCTTAATATCGCTATTAAAGGAAGAAAGAAAATTACCATGTTAATGCATATTCATTTTAAATCCGAGTACTTTTGTTAGCACAATGTTGTCATCATTGCTATCCATATTAAAAAATTGAAACCAACCCTTAATAAAATTAATTATGAATACAGCACAAATATTTTAAAATGTTCACAGCAAACAGTTTAAAATATCTAGGTTTTAACTAATAGCTGTATTTTTTCTTTTTAAAAAAATATTTAGACATTTCAATAACTCAGTTATCTCCCCTGATGTTTGCATGTGAGCCTACATAAAATTTTTAAATTGTACTGTACATTATCTTAGCATTTTACACTTCACCAATAAAATTTCAAATGAATGCAACAATTTTGTTTTGAAAAATTATGAACACAACAATTTTTGTCTTAGCAAAAACAAAACCCTGATGAAGACATTGTGCTACGGTCGAAATTACTCAGAATAAAATGAATATGCATCAACACGGTAATTTTCTTTTAATAAGGATATTGAGAAACTCTTCTGTAATTATGAAAGGATCCTATTAAAAATAAGTAGACAAAACTTGTTGAAATTATTCAATGAGACATGTCTTAAAGATATATATATATATATATATATATATATATATATATATATATATATATCTACACACACACACACAGAGTGCATCCTTGGTTCTCGAATGTCTCACATGTTGAACAAATTGGTTTTCGAACAGAAAATTCAAGATGAAAATGCCTTGGTTATCAAACAAAATTTCGGTTCTCAAGCAACATAGCTGAACAGAGTTAAACTAAATGTAATAATTTCTGAATCGATGGCCGTGTTGTATACATTTGTGTGTTGTGTTGTGCTTTTTTTCCCAATTTTATTGAACTGTGACTTTTTCTCTCTACATTGATTCCTGTCTATATTTCTGAGATGAGGTATTATGTACACTATTTACATTATTATGGCTATTGTCCTCATCTTTGTTGCGATGTTTATCACAATGTTTCGGCCATTGTATGCTCCAGGCTTCTTCAGTCTGTATGTGCCATGCATGATACACACTTAGATGATCTTGTATCTTTTGATACATGACTGATGAGGCAGATTTTTTCCCACAGTAGATTGCCATTCTTTCTGCAGTAGACCAGTTGCCATCCAAGGCTATAGAACCCGGTCTGTCCTGCTATTTACCCATAGATAGGAAGAGAAAAAGAGGATTCATACCTTTTCAAAGGGTATTAGCATATAAGTGAATGTAATTGATCCGACTGGAATTCAAACTCGACTCTCCAATTTCTCAATACAAAGATAGATCAAAAGTTATCCGTACTTTCACCATAATATATCTTTAGGTTTGTCACACTGCCTTCTGCTCATGTGTGCTTATAGCTGGTCCTATTGTGGTCACATGATTGAAGTATGAGCTTGATCATGCCAGTTTTCTTGCTGCTGTTACAGTGTAAACATGGCCACTCCACTAGCAGTGTACACCAAGGAGAAACAAAGAACAGTAATCTGATTTCTCTGGTCGGAAGGTGTATCAGGGGATGAAATTCAACAGAGGCTTTTAACACAATACAGCAACAGTCGGCTATCATGTAAAACTGTGTATGAGTGGATTGAGAAGTTTAAAAATAGCCAGACAAGCGTGATGCATGAAAGAGGAGGAGGACACCCATGAGCCTTCACCAAGGGCAAGAAGATTCAGCAAGCTCGAGAGATGGTAATGGTGAACTGGCAAGTTATCATCAATGTGGACGCATGTTCTCTGCAGATTCTGATCATTAAGACCCGCCATGCCACACCCATTGTAGTAAACCACCCTCATTTCATTTGTATTCCATTCCACTTGAGATGTTTCTTCTCATGAACCTCTGCTTTGCAGAACAAACTCCCAAGAGGATGCTTTCCAAATCACTACAATGTTAATATCTTCAAGTCATGAGTTAACTGCTATCTTCCCCAGATATACGCTTAAACTGTACCTAATACTCTGTAACAATTTAATTTTAGTGGCTGATGGCCTTTGTGGAGGGTGAATATCATTGTTATATATATATATATATATATATATATATATTGAACAATAAAAATATTAAAAAATTAAAATCTTCAGACAGACTGGGTTGCAGATTAATATTTTTTTGTTTTTATTATTATTATTTCATTTAGATTCCTCGACTAGTTTCGGTCAACATGGCCATCATCAGGAGAAATATTTCTGCTTGCTGGCAGCAGTGAACTACAGAAATGAATATCTTGATGGAGAAAATGAACTTTTGTCTGTAGTTTACATTTCTTTTTTTCTTTTTTTATCTTTTTAACATGAATCTTTTAACATTACTTGTGTTGGTCAAACAGTCTCTTTTAAGTTGTTATTTAAGAGCTGGATGGATCCATGCTGCACTGAATTCCCCTGGTCAGTTTGACAGTTTTATTGGTTCCTGGAGAGGGGATGTGTCTCTGTTAAGTGTATGTGTGTGTGTTATTTGGTTCTTAGGGAGTGAGTGAGTATAATATATATATATATATATATATATATATATATATATATATGCACACAAATGAAATGAGAACAAATAAAATATAAATTCAAACATTCACAACATTAATTTAAAAATAGGGGTAAATACAATAGTAGAGTGATAATTCTTTATTATAGGTTATTACATTCAAACATATATGTAAAACTGCTGCATAAATGCATTCATGTTTCGATGCATATCATCGCATCTCGTCAGGTGGTGTTAAATGAGGGCGATTACAATTTTTAATATTTACTTACATACAATCTCTTTTCCCGCAAAAAAGGAAATAAGAAAAGCAAGACAGAAAGAAAGACATAAGATATAGTCTCCTCTAAAAAGAAAAAAGAAAGACAGAAGATATAGTCGAAAAAAGTGAAAAGAAAGACAAGATATAGTCTCTTCAAAAAATAAAATAATAAGAGCATGAAGGAAAGAAAGACAAAAGATATAGTCTCTTCACCAAAGAGAAAGAAGAGAGAAAAATAAATATAAGGATGATATAGAAATGTAAAGAAGCTAGACAAGATATGTTGATAATTGGTTCAACCAATCAAATAGTCTAATCAAAAATCAAAAAATTTATTTTATCATATTCACAATAAGGTTAAAAAACCAAAGTATTTCTGAAGCTTTATTTTTCAATTTGCTACTGACGTAATTGGATAGCACTTATAAAAGTTTATAGGTATAGCATAACATACAAACATACAGATAAACAAAAATAAGTTCTAGAAGGTTCTTGATAGTTCAAGAAGGCCCCACAAAGTTATAGTATTACTATATACTTGTATACCATTTTAGCAATTTTATTTTATTTTTTTTTTTGGTGCAGGAGACATTTTTTTCAAAAAAATAAACTGAAACAAACACTTATTCAATATTTTTCAATAAAAGTTATAACCCTAATTATATATATATATATAGTAGTTCACCGCTATTAAGTGAACCAGTTTACCGAAGTACCCAGTGTACTGTGGGTGGGTGACCATTTGCTCTTGCACCATCAATGTCACACACTTTTTAAAAAAAAAATTCCACCCAATTTTACCAATTTCTGGGACATCTTCACGATAGAACAGTGATCATCAGATGGGTCTTTGTAAGCGTTCTGAAAGCAAAGGAAGTATTTGTCGCAGATTACTTCCACAAGACAAAGAAGAATCACTGTAAGTCCAGACTCGAATATCGTGGGCAGAAAGAAATGCTGAAAACTCGATTCGCCAGTACTATTTCAAATCACAATGCGTGTAACCAGTCAGAAAAATAACTCGCTCACTAACAAACGCCGACACCAAAAATGCCCGAATTTTTTCCTCCCGAATTGTGAACACCAACTGCTTTTATCGGCAGAACCTATTTCTTCCATTCGTCGACAGCTGGGATAGGATTTTCCGTAATTTGCATATCAAAATACTATAGCGACTCCTGCGACTGACTTGTTTTTTCTTTAATTCAATTATTCCATTTTCAGTATGCTATGCGGAATACGTGCCCTTCTGTTTGGTAAGTAGTTTTCTTTTTTGCAACTTTTTCCGTCGTAGAATACACGCGACACGCTGTCGATTGGCTTGACGAGGTAAGTCGCCGTTTTCTTCGCTATAGTCTTAATTTGTTTTAATAATTACACCAATTTTTTCACACCTTTTACCTTGATTCTGATGATCAAACAGCCCAAATTTTGTGAAATTTTAACACCTCCGCCATTTCATACCTAATCCAATTGTATTGGTAATAATTAAACATGATTATTTTATATTTCTATTTCAAGTGCGATCAAATAATTCCTATAATATTGGAATAACAGGAATTCAATCACTGCAATCAGATACCACAGATGGAGTATAAATAGGAGTACTTTTGTCTGGTTGAAAAGTTCAACAGTGACCAACAAAAATCTTTCATAAATAAAGAAATATAAATAGCACATAGTAATTAGGAGTTGTACGCACTGATGCAAACAGCGCCAATAATGGTTGCTATGCTGTAGCCAACAACGACACAAATGAGCTTGAACTTTTATTGTTGATAACTCCAAAATGGTAGAGTTTATAAAAATTTCTTTGTTACTTTCGAATTAGACATATAAACTTAGAATAAAAAATAACTGTTTGGGAAATTTTTATTAGATACTTAGCACATGGCTTAAAAAGCAAATTATCCAAAATTTCTTTGGGAATCATTGGCATAAATTAAATTTTTTTGAGGTTCTTTTTGAGCCATTATCTATGGTATATATCACGAAATAAGGTAAATAGGACCCTAAAATCAGGTAGATGTTCAACACAAGGTCTGCAAACGACCCTCCGCAGGTTTTGAATTCAGAGTTGTCCTTCTCCTAAACTAGTTGCCATTCAAGGCTATAGAACCTAGTCTGTCCTGCAATTTACTCATAGCTGGAGGGAGAAGAAGAGGATAAATACCTTTTCCAAAGGTATTAGCACGTAAGTGAATGTAATGGATTTGACTGGAATTTGAACTCGGCTTTCCAATTCCTCAATCTGAGCTGCTATCCACTACGCCTCCCATTATATATATATATATATATATATATATTTAAAATTGACTTTGTTTATAGGGAAAGAGTGCTGTCACACAAAAATATACATACACACACATATTCACACATACTATTGGCTACAACATGTTATAATTTGTTAAATACGCAATTTTTTCATTAGAAGGAAAGTCATACAAATATTGACGTCATTTGTTAGATCAATTATTTGTTGAGGTTATTCCTTTAGAAACCTGTTTTCCCAATGTCGAAGAAAGAAAAACTGTTTTCTTTTTATTGTTGTTGTTCACTGTTCTTCTGCAAGTCATAGTGGATAGATTCTGCAGAGAAATTTCTTCCATCTCTCCTGCTTAATTCAACTAGAGACAAATCCTATCTCCTGACATTGGAGAGTGCGCACTCAAGCAGGAACCAAAGACCTCAGAAAGACAGATAGAAAACAAACAGACGAAAAAAAAAGATAGTAAAAAAAAATCTCAATACACGCTAAATATTCTATCAGCTGCAACAACCTCGACTCTTTATGGCCAAGGATTAATTTTAAGCAAGTCTAATAAATGACAATCTTAACAACTGGTCTCATGGTCGGAAAGTGAACATAGAGCCACTCTAACTGCTTGTTCATGCACCCGTAAAACAGAAATCTACTTTACTGGTTATTTTTGTGCATAAAACCATTCGTTTATTGATCCAAAGATTTGTGAGTTCAATCCCTGGTTTCAGTGGATAGAATAAAACTTGGAGAGTTATCAAAGCAACTTAACTAAAACTGGAATATCCAAAGGCATGAATTAAACAATCTTGAGAATACCAGGGGCTGTAACCTTGATATGCTGTTGGTATGATGGACTTACAGCCATTTCAAGTTGAAACACCAGTTCTCGTATGGTTATCAAAGTTAAGCAACGTTCAGCCTGGTCAGTCCCTGGAAGAGTGACCTATTGGGAATAGCAGATGCTTTAAGCTTTGAGGTGTGGATGTTATAATCGATTTACAGTCATATCATATTGAAACACCAGTTCCTGTACGATCACCAAGGTTAAGCAACATCGAGCCTGGTCAGTACCTTGATAGGTGACCTCTTGGGAAACCAGGAGCTATAAGCGTGCATGTGCAGGTGGTATAATGGGAATATGGCTATATCATGTTGAAACACTGATTACTGTTCAGACCAAAGTTAAGCAACATTAAGCCTTGTCAGTACCTTGATGGGTGACAGCTTGGGAATATCAGGAGCTGTAAGTCCTCAGTCCTCATGTGCAGGCGGTATAATGGGATTATGGCCATATCACGTTAAAACACCAGTTCCTGTACAGTGACCAAAGTTAAGCAATGTCAAGCCTGGTCAGTACCTAGATGGGTGATTGCTTGCAAATAAAAAGGTGCTGTAAGCCTGTATGTGCATGTGCTATAATGAATAATATCTCAGAACTGGATTCCAATTTAGTTTGTTGTATTCACTTACATGCAAATACCCTTGAGAAAGGTATGAATCTACCTCTTCTCCCCCCAGCGATGGGTTAATTAGTAAGACTTGCATCACTAAATCATTATTATCTTTAAAAAAATAAATCTTACACTCTGAAAATATTTTCTGGCTTTAAATAACCTGCAAAGGGTTGACAAGCCATAGAAAATGAATCAATCAATCAATTAATGAAATACTGATTAGCTACACAGACATTAGATTTATTTAGATTTTCTGGAATATAAATGTATAGAGACTAATGCAGCCACAAAGTGAAGGTTCAACTTATATATTAATTGTAATATAGAATTGGTCCCTCACTTCATATCCACATTATAATTTCTTATTTGTTTATCAAATTCTGAGTAGGTATTAATCCTTGTCATCTACCCCCAGGTATGGGTTAATTAGTTAGAAAAAAATATTTTTTGGCTTTAAATAACTTGCAAAATAATAATTGCATATTTTTCATTTTTAATATTATAGAGTATAACAAAAATACCCAAAGAAAAAAATTATGTAAATGAAGAAATATTTTGTTTTAAAACTTCTCTCATACATGAAAAATTAGATTTTAACTTCTATATCCTCACGACATAAAATTTGGCAACAATGATTTGCTAATTTTGTTGTCTCAGCTATCCTTATGATCATAAGCCAAATTTGAAAGGTAAAATAAATGGATTATTAGCAGAATCAGAACAATTTGGGAATAAATGTCAGTATTTTTTCTAAAAATGGTAAATAGCCGAATGACAAAACTAAAGAGAACGAATAATCAATATTTTCAAGTAAAAAAAGAAAAGCAACTCCAAAAGTCAATATCTGAAGATCAGATTTTTAGTTTGTGCAAAGAAAATTTTTTATATGTTATGCTCGAGTCCATAGAGTCAGAGTAAAATACAGGGTACGGCAGAGATACAGTCCGCCTATACCACCCACATAATACTAAGACATTAGTGGCAATGGTATCTTCATCTAGCTAATGTTTTACCATTATGTGAGAGGTATTTCTGCCGCAACCTATATATGCTTCTGTCTGTCTCATATACACATATAATGAGGTGCTGAAAAATTCTTGGCCTGAACCACTTCCCAAAATTTAACCAAATGATTAAACAATAGCAGATTTTTTAACTACATCTTGGTTAAGCTGATTGTTCTGTTTGTTTGTTTGGGTTTTATGGCATATCAACCACTGTGGGTTATTTAATGCCAAATCCAGTTTATATGAATTTTAAAGGCCTATTTTGTATGGAATAAAAAATGTATAGCTGGCAACATTATTGTTTCAAAAACTTAGAGCTGGCAACATTATTTTTCTGAAAACATTATCTGAGACCTTGCTGTTGGATGCAGTTTATTGCCATACCCAGGACGTGGATGTAGTTTACCGTCATACCCAGGACGTGGTTAAGCTGAGAACTTTTAAGCACTCCTATGAAATTCATTTGATCTTTGCTTTAAATAATAGCTTATCTTTGTTTTGGGGAAGTGATTTGGCCAAGTACTTTTGAGCAACTCCTCTTACACTTGGACAGCGTCTAAACTTTGTCATAAAAAAACATGCTCATCGTTAATCAAAGGAAGTGATAATAGAAGTCGGTGATCAGTTTTGCATTGTTTGTTAGTATTAAACACATCCCCTATTTCTTGGCCACATACACACACAAACACATTATGTATACTACACACACACATTATGTATACTACACACACAGAGACACACATTACATATACTACATATGCACA
>OZ010611.1:3510396-3552896 GCA_963932145.1 Acanthosepion lycidas
TACCAGGCATCAAATATCATCTTTTGATATACTTGTGTATCACACAACATTTGAAGCCCTAATTTTGAAGCTAATTTTAAGGGGGTTGCATCATACATGAGATATAAAATTAGCATACGTACTACTGGCCTTGACTATGCCATTGACTAAACCAAATTAGCTTCAAATTAGGTCTTCAAAGGTCGCATGATATGAGAGTATATACGGTAACTAAAAGAAATCCTTATAGATAATCAAAGGAAAAGATGATAAAAAGTGGGGGATCAGTTTTGTAATGTTCTTTAGTATTAAACAGAACCCCCATTTCTTGACTATAGTAGATTCATAGATGAAATTCCAAAACATCTTTATAGGTAATCAAATAAATGGATGATAGAAAATGAGGGATCAGTTTTGTATTGTTCTTTAATATTAAACTCATCCCCAATTTCTTGGTCACTGTATATGCTATCCATTTCTATAATCTTGACCGGATTTAAGTAACTTCCAAAAAATATTCTTATAGGTTGTTTATTATATATAATTGCATATCATGCAACTTTTGAAGATCTAATTCTGAAACTAATTTTAAGGGGGGTCACATCATACACTAGATATAAAATTAGTGTATATACTGCTGGCCCTGCAAACTATATATCTACTTACTGTAATCAAATTAGCTTCAAAATTAGGTTGTAGATGACTGTGGGTTTAAGTGTTGTTAAATTACGAACACATGCATTTATTTCCTGCGAGAAGAAGGTCCAACTACAAGAACATAGCGCACTCAAGTTGAGTCCAACCAAAGATGAAAAGAAAACAAACAAGACCGACTGATATGTGTCAACAAATATATGTATTAAACAACAAATTTACAAGTGACAAAGACATCAACATTTGTGTTTGTGTGGGAACGTAAAGAGTTTGTATATTGGCGAAAGTTTGTATGTACATGCATGTGTGTTTAATGGCAAAATGCAGATCTCTGCGAGAGATCACATTTTTAAATGTGTCCGCTGAAATGCAAAGTGAAAAAATAGAGCGAGGCAAGAAGTCACCCAGTATTTATAGTGTAGGAAGAGCGACCCCTAGTGAACAATTAGGGAATTAAGGAGGAGCTAACTCTGACAAAGTCTTCAAAGGTCACATGAAAAGCGAGTATATATGGTAAATCTTTTTGTAATTATCAGAAAATCCTGATCTAAATTTCCATTCCTATATTTTGTGGGGGTTTAAAACCATTTTTGGTAGTGAGAATCTCCCAAAAGACATTTAAATGGTTTAAAAGTAAAATTTAAGATCTTTTCAGGAATTATGACTTCTCTGCAGACCAAAGTCTTTAGACTGAGATCTCCATTTTTTAATTATAATATGAAAATTTAATCTTTCTTTTAAGTACAAATAATATTAATACAGTTCCATAATTGAGCTGAAAAGCATTCAGCTGGCTCAAATACAACAAAAGATCAACTTGGAAATATTCTGTGAGCTCACCATGCATTAAATTCCTGTAATTTTACATCTTTTGTTAAGTATTATCAATTTGTGCTGCTGTTATTATTATTACTACTATTACTACTATTACTATTATTATTACTGCTATTATTATTACTACTATTACTATTATTATTACTGCTATTATTATTACTACTATTACTATTATTATTACTGCTATTATTATTACTACTATTACTATTATTACTGCTATTATTATTACTACTATTATTATTACTACTATTACTATTATTATTACTGCTATTATTATTACTACTATTACTATTATTATTACTGCTATTATTATTACTACTATTACTATTATTACTACTACTATTATTATTACTACTATTACTACCATTACTATTATTATTACTGCTATTATTATTACTATTACTATTATTATTACTGCTATTATTATTACTACTATTACTACCATTACTATTATTATTACTACTATTACTATTATTATTACTGCTATTATTATTACTACTATTACTATTATTACTGCTATTATTATTACTACTACTATTACTATTACTGCTATTATTATTACTACTATTACTATTATTACTGCTATTATTATTACTACTATTACTATTATTATTACTATTATTATTACTATTACTACTATTATTATTATTGTTATTATATTACTACTATTACTATTATTACTATTATTAATACTACTATTACTATTATCATCATTATTATTATTATTACTATTATTATTATAACTATTACTATTACTATTATTATTATTATTATCATCTTTGATTTCTGTTGTATACACATTTCCTTGCAGGTCCCAATCAGTCAACTAACATCAGAAATGGCATCATGACATTTTCCACTGAGCAATTAAAACACACACACACACACACACACACACATTTTACATAGATAATATTTTACATAGCCCCATGTTAGGTGTGGGCAGTACTCATGAGAACATTTTTTTTTATTTCTTTAAGGTATGGACTTCCAGGAATTACTTCAATGAGTCTGTTGGAATCTTTTCCAACCAATCCTAGGGTTCCAACTACAACAGGGATTGTTGATGTTCCCATGTGCCACATTTTTGAGATTTCTATTTCAAGGTCCTTGTATTTTGACAGCTTTTTGAAGATCTTCAAAGATACATTGCAGTCTGCAGGGACTGTCATATCAATAAGGAGGCAATTTTTTTGTTTTTGGTCTAATAAAGATGTCTGGGCAATTAGCTTTGTTCTGTCTGTGCATATTGTAATGTCCCATAAAATTGTTACAGGTCCTATCTCCGTAACCGGGTCTGGGTGGTGTTCATATCAATTTCTTTCAGTTTCCTTTCCATAGAAGTTGCAGATTTTCCAGTGCAGATATTGGCCCACTCTATCATACCATGTTTTATATTCCGTGGGTTCCAATACCATGCAAACTGATACAAGATGATTGTTTCTGGATATTTATATAGGTATCTTTGAAAACCGATTGTTGTAGATTTTTTTAAGACAGTTCTAGTTGAACTAATCCTACACTATCTGTCTATATTTCTGAGATGAGGTATTATGTACATAATTTACATTATTCAGACGATTGTCCTCATCTTTGTCACCATATTTATTAAAAAGTTTTGGCCATTGTACACACCAGCCTTCTTCAGGTGGCTGGAATTTTGAACTGAACCCTTTATTTCACTCACTGGGGCAGACTGTTCTAGTCCCACGTGCTATGTCTAATGGATGTCAGTTATCTCCTATTAATTCCCCTCTGAAAGTTATCCACTGCCTTAACCAGGTATTGAACTCACACTCTTTGGGTCCTGTCACCGGATCTAACTAACGCCTTTATCCACTGTGCTATGTGTCCTTGGATCTCTTTTGACAGGACGATGCATTTGCCTTCTCTCAAATCGAAGTCCAACATGCTAGATAAAGACAAACTCTCAGGCAAGTCCTGTTCACCATTTCTGCCATTTAACTCAGCCATGTTTATTTTTCGAGATAATTGCCCAGACTATTTTTTGAGATAACTTTCCAGCTTTGACATAGTTCAAAAACATTTCTGTGGCCTTGTTGGTGATGAATTATTTTAAACCCTATAGCCCACAGATAAAATGTCACAAGCCTACTGCTACTATATCTTACATTCTTGGTAACATACCGAAAAGATCATCCGAACAATTACCATGAAAACAAACCTATCTATCACTACCTGTTCATATCTATCTATGACACTCCCTTCATATCTATCTCTGTTCATATCTATCTATCAATCCATCTATGATGGTCTGTTCATATTTATCTATTGTTACTTTATTTTGACAAGATACATTTTTTATTTCCACCAGTTCAGACCTTCACAGTTTGATCTCTCCATTTTCTTTTCTTTTTTTAATCATTTCACTTCCAAGCAAGGCAATAAAGCCACTAAGATGTGGGGGGTTTACTGAATGTTAGAAAAATATACTATTAAGGAGAGAGAACAATAAAAGATCAGGAATTAACATGACAGAAGATAACAATTGATATTGCATTTAAATTTTTGAAGTTCAAAGTTGACTGAGAGGCAAGAAGCTGGTAGAGAGTTCTACAAACAAGTGTGAGAGAAGAAACTCTTAGCATAGAACTTAAGGCTATATTAAACCATTTCAACTGTAAAATGATGAGACCTTACCGCCAATCAAGTACTGTGCTTAAATTCATAAAGTCTAGGTACCATAGAGTAAAGTGATATTTACTTCTGTTTATACAGAAAATGTGGCACAAGGCCAAAAAGAGGAGATAGGAGGAAGGCTGGTCTTAGTTTGTCTTATATTTAAACTTAGCAAGCCACCATCACTGACCCAAACATACCACAGTATTCCTTACACCAAAACAACACATTCTTACTACAGTCACCATAATACCTTTGTGTCTCTATGAAGTCCTAACTAGTTTCCATAGGTGCAATTTGTCTGTATGTTGGGCGGGGGGGATAAAAATAACAACCTGTAAAAATATAACCCCAATGTACCATAGAGGAAAGTTAATCTGAACAATTACCATGAATGTATTTATAGAAAATACACAGGGAAGCTATGTTATAGCAGTTGGAAAATGACTGAAGACAAGATGCCAGGTCAGGACAAATAACATTGCAAATTCTTTAAATTTTTTAAGGAAAAGCATGAATCCATCCATTCTGCTACTGTCCCCCAGTTATGGGTTAAATAACAAAATGGACACGGCCTTTTAAAATTGGGCAGCAGCCAGTCTAAGAAAAGGCCTACTCTGAATTCAAGATTGCAACAACAGGAAAGCACTTTATATACATTTCACAAAAAGGTCCTAGAAATTTATAGATAATAAAAAAAAAAAAAAGGAAGCTTTTTTTGAAAATCAGTATTACCCTATGCAAGACAATAAAGCCACTAAGATATAAGGAGTTATAGAGTGTGGAAGAATTAGGAACAGAAACATTAATAATATGAGGAAAGAGTAATCAGGAGGACAGTAGATAGCGATTGACATTGTATTTAAATTTTTGCAGATTAAAGTTGGCTGGAAAGCATGGAGCCGGAAGGAAGTTTCACAAGCAAGAAGTGCAAGAAAAGAAACTGTTTGCATAGAACTTATGGTTACAATACCTCTAGCCAGTTCAACTGTAAATTGATGAGATATCCAGTGAGAAGTGCAAGAAAATAAACTGTTAGTATATAACTTACAGCTACATCTAGCTGCGGAGAGCTTTGATTGCCTTCGCCTTGAAGGGATATAAAATTCAAATAAGATAAAAGAAAAGTTACTTATTTACATACACACACTTCATATAGATTAGATTCCCCTGGGTAAATAAGTAAGAAAGGGATTTAAAAATAGATGCATGAGAGCAAGGGAAAGTTAAAAGTAGATGCTCGATAAAAAGATTCTTTTATTTGTGCGGATTCACAGTAACATCAGACGAGCTCATTAACCATTACTATTGTTCAACAACTTAGCCAAGTCGGGTACAAGTTAACAATAATCAGGTAAAAATGTGAAGATTTAAATTACAAATTAAATTTGTAAACTAACTTGAGTACTTGTGAGTTATCTGTCATTACATTTTAATTTGCGTACTAGTGATACAGGAAAGAGATGCAAAAAATAAATAAATAGATGAACTAATATTGCATTTTTATTAAATAAGTATTTATTTTAATCATTAAATTGTTTTTAAAATAGTGGGAGCATTTTTTGTATGTTAAATAATAAAACTTTCAATTTTTCCCAAAAAATAAATGAAAATTTATTGTATTTAGCTATGCACCTGAATAAAACCAATCGTACTTAAAACCCCCCTTATCTGTTTGCACTTCTCCTCAAAATGAGGTTTCGACCGGCCAATGTATGGCTCTAGAGAGTGTGACAGACAGACTAACAGAAGTCACAGAATTTTATTATTTATAGTTAGAAGTCTGAATTACATTACATCTACTGGTGTGCGTATTTGAGAACTTTAATAAAGAGGTTGTGCATTTAGGCAGGCTTTGAGTTTTTTTGCATCACCTATACATGTTTTTTGCATCACCTATACATGTTTTTTTGCATCACCTATACATGTTTTTTTGCATCACCTATACGTGTTTTTTTGCATCACCTATACATGTTTTTTGCATCACCTATACATGTTTTTTGCATCACCTATACGTGTTTTTGTTAACAAGACAAAATATGTTGTCAAGTTTTACTTTTATTATTATTCTTCTATGCGAACAGGAATTTTCTTTTCTGGAATTAATTATAGAATTTGTCCAAATGTTTCTTGATTACAAGCATTTTGTATTCTAATTTGTGAAATTAAATTTAATGAAAAGATGCCCATCTTAACTTATTGAAGATTTTCTCTTATTTTCATTTAGTTCTCCTTATCTTTAGATCTGAGGAATTTCTCGGGAATCTATATTAAACTGTCATCTGTATTTGTTTTTTGCTGACAGATCTTGGGTGGTTAGTTTTCAAATAAATGTAACATTTTAAAATACTACATTTATTAGAAAATTTATTCAGCTTAAAAATACAGGGGACATGAGAAAATTCTGCTTGTCAGCTTTTTCTTATTAACCAAAAAAGGTTAGTGCTAAACCAAAATAAAACTTAACCTTTGCTCTTGCAACACAGATGCCCATCTCGATAGAATTCAAACAGTGTGTATGTGTTTGTTTTCATAGGTTTGAGTGCACACATGTTTAAACGTTTTTTTAAATAATATTATTCAGTACCAAATATTTGAAAAGTTCAATAAAAATTTATAATTATCAGAAGGGGTTACAGGATGTGCAGGAATTGAGAACAGAAACATCAGTAATGAGGAGAATGAAATAAGAGAAAAGAGTAATTAGGAGAATGGTAGATAGCGATTGACATTGTATTTAAATATTTGAAGATTAAAGTTGGATGGAAAGCATAGAGCCGGAAGGGAGTTCCATAAGCAAGGCAGTAAAGCCACTAAGACACAAAGGGATTATTGTGTGTGGAAGAATTAAGAACAGAAACATTAATAATGGGCAGGAAGAGAAAAGAGTAATTAGGAAGATAGTAGATAGCGATTGACATTGCATTTAAATATTTGAAGATTAAAGTTGTCTGGAAGGCATGGAGCCGGAAGGGAGTTCCATAAGCGAGAAGTACAAGAAAAGAAACTGTTTGTATAGAACTTATAGTTTTACAATACATCTAGCCAGCTTAACTGTAAATTGATGAGATTTTAAATCTAAATTTTAAATCTAAAAGAGAAAGCATGAGCATACACGAGAAAGAAATATCCCAAATTTAATGAAAACAAAGTTTCATCGTCAAAATCTTTGTTATTATTAAGAAGAGTAAAGTCCTTAAAATGTTATATTGCTCAGCCCAGTGGAGGAGTTGTCCAGACCGAGTAGGAGGGGGATATATTTTATGCTTTAATTCAAACACAGTTAAATTGCGTGTACGCTTATTCGTACATTATGGTACAACCACAAATAAGTCCCTCCCACACAACACAGACATACGCACAGTCGCTTCTATTATTATTAGATAGCCATGGTGTATATCCGGGCGTCTCGAGATGGGGTGATAGTATACCGTTTAGTATTTGACGAGTTCTGTTAATTGTATATTGAATTCGACCCTCACTGGTTTTCCCCTTTACTTTTAGTTTTGAATTTTGATAAATATTTTTTGATAAAATAAGTTCGTATGTTTCCAATTCAAACTTCTCCCCAGGACCCTACGCCCCGACCGCCTCCCGGGCCAGGTGCTTCGCTTTAAAACTGCATTGTGGAGGTGAGGGAACTTGCGGGTAGCAACTTTAAAATAAAAAGATGCCTTCCGACTCACGGTTTTCCTTTTTTAAATCATAGAGCAAAAAAGATATGCGAGTTTATTTTATCTACAGACCATAAAAGTCGTTTTCTCTTTGTTTACAAAAGAAAAAGAAAAATAAACACAAAAAAAAATGTTTTTTTTTTTTTCACTCTTTACAACGGGATTTGAAGCGATTTATTTCTACTCAACAAAGCAAGTAAGACCTGAAATATTTTAAAAATTAAAAATATTTTTTTAAGTTTTATGATTCAAAAAAGCAAGCTGCAAATTGGACTAAAAAAAAAAGTTTAAAAATAATTTTTTTTTTTTTTTTTTTTGCAAAAACGCATTTTTCAGAATTTAAAGATTTTTGGTAATTAATAGCTGAGTTTAAAAAGGTTTCAGTCTTGGGACTTGAAGTGGAATTTTTCCGTTTTTAAAATATCGACCTTTTTTAACAGTATTTTCATCAACCGAGTTAATTGGGTCAAGTTGAAGATATATTTTCACATCAGTGATTGTTTATCTAAGAAAAAGAAGACGAACCACAGGTAAAAAGATTAAAGAACAAAAAGAAAAAAATAATGAATTTCTAGGCACAAGAAAAATTGAAAACAAAGAAAGATCTCTAGTTCTAAAAAAAAAAAATTAGTTTAATTTTATATTTTTATTCTCTTCTCGACATAATTATTAAATTAATTAAATCGATTTTTAGCAATTAAAATAGGTAGAAATAAAAAGCGACTGTTTTTTGTTGTTTTTTTTTCTGTTTTTTTTTTTTTTTTTTTTTTAGATAAATATAAATAAATTTCTTTGCCATGTTAAGTGGGGAAAATAAAATAAAGTAAAAAAAAAAAAAATAGAAGCTTAATTCACGTAGAAATAAAATTGAATCGTGGAATATTCGGTTAAAAATAAAAATGAACTGAAATTAGCAAATTTAAATTTAAAATAATAACACAAAAACAAAAATAAATTAACAGAAAACAAAGATGAAATTTTCAATTTTAAACAATAAAGAATTTAAATCATAATAAAAAATAATTTTATCTTTTTTCCAATATTATAATTATTATTATATTAAAAAAAAAAAAAAAAAAAAAAAAAAAATGAAGTCGTTTATTTTTAATTAAAGTTCTTCGTTTGAAATTGGTCGGCTAAACTAAAATTCTTCAGGTCCGTTAATACCAGAAATATTTTCTTTCTTCGAAAGCAACAGAACGATGCATGCCAGGAATTTCAAGCACATGCAACGAACAACACACTTCGATTTCTTTCTTTCTTTCTTTGTGGACCGGGATTCCATTCCAGAGTGAAATATTGACTTGCGAGGCTCTAAATCCATAGCAAAGAATGGTTTTATTTCTGTAAAACCACCCCAAATGCTAAAAACTATTATTCACAACCTTTAAAAAATATATATTATTTTCAAAAAATAAAATTATGGGGTAAAAAAAAGAGGTTTGTATGTATGTATCTTTCGAAATGCGCTTTGGATCGAATAAGAACTTCAACAAGATTCTTTTTTTTTTTTTTTTTTTTTGTTTAGACTACAGAAAAAAAACACTATGCTTACTTAGATTATTTTTCTAGCTTTTATTTGGCAAAAAGGTTATTAAAATATTAATGAAAACACCAAATATTTTTCAAAAGCGGATTTCGAATACATCGCAACAATATTTTTAAAATGCCCACTACTGAAGAAAACAACAACGGTTGAAAACAAACGATATATTTTACAGGCTTACCTTTTAGCCAAAGATTTTATAAATGAAAATAGTATCCCTCGTCCGGATTTTGTATATACAGTCCGTCTCCAGACACAAAAGAACCTAAAAATGCAGGTAGGTCTTCCAAAACCCACGAGAAAATACGAAAAAAAAATCCCTTTTTCTACCCCCTCTCCCACAACAAATCTGTAATGCTGGTCGACTCAGGCAAAATCAATGAATGCTGGAATCAGTCTTTCTCTCCCCGACCCTAAGAAAAAGCTCTCTCTCTCTCTCTATCTCTCTCTCTCTCTCTCTCTCTGGATTCATGACAACAGCTGCTGCTACTTCTCCAGTAGCAACAGATATACCGGAATTGGAGGATTCTTCAGGATTCCTTTCCTACTCACTCACTCACTCTGCTTTGCTTTCCGTGTTTGTTTGCATTGAGTTCTTCAAGAAGACGAACACTACTCTTTGGCATCAGGTAAAAACAAGGCGGCTGTTCCACATGTCGAAAAGGAAAACATTTTCTTTAGCCTTGAAAATGCGACAATGCACAGCTTTTTCTTTTTGTCATTGCTTCATCTTTCATTTGAAAATTTAATTAAAAATTATTATTCATGATTTTATATATAGATATATATATCCATATCCCAGTCTGTTTATCTAAGTCTCTTCATATTTATCTCATATTTCTATTCATATCTATCTCAATCTGTTCATTATCTATCTATATATTTATCTCTTTTCATTATCTATGTCACTCTGTTCATTATCTATCTATGTAAGTCTGTTCATTATCTATCTATCTATCTCAATCTGTTCATTATCTATCTATCTATCTATCTCAATCTGTTCATTATCTATCTATCTATCTATGTAAGTCTGTTCATTATCTAAGTCTGTTCATTATCTATCTTTCTATGTAAGTCTGTTCATTATCTAAGTCTGTTCATTATCTATCTATCTATCTATCTCAATCTGTTCATTATCTAAGTCTGCTCATTATCTATCTATCTATCTCAATCTGTTCATTATCTATCTATCTCAATCTGTTCATTATCTATCTATCTCAATCTGTTCATTATCTATCTATCTCAATCTGTTCATTATCTATCTATCTCAATCTGTTCATTATCTATCTATCTATCTATCTCAATCTGTTCATTATCTATCTATCTATCTCAATCTGTTCATTATCTATCTATCTATCTCAATCTGTTCATTATCTATCTATCTAAGTCTGTTCATTATCTATCTATCTATCTAAGTCTGTTCATTATCTATCTATCTATCTATCTCAATCTGTTCATTATCTATCTATCTCAGTCTGTTCATTATCTATCTCAATCTGTTCATTATCTATCTATCTATGTAAGTCTGTTCATTATCTATCTAAGTCTGTTCATTATCTATCTATCTATCTATCTCAATCTGTTCATTATCTATCTATCTCAGTCTGTTCATTATCTATCTCAATCTGTTCATTATCTATCTATCTATGTAAGTCTGTTCATTATCTATCTAAGTCTGTTCATTATCTATCTATCTATCTATCTATCTATCCCAGTCTATTCATATTTTCTATATATATGCTATGCATACATATTTTTGAACTGACTAAAAAGATTTTAAAAATTTATTTTGGATCAAATTTTGGTGAGTGGGCTGATTTGAATATTCTCATCTCTCTATCACGTATATGTTAATTCATTTATTAAGTGTGTCAGGTATCTATATAAATGAAGTGCAGTGTACACGTGTCCGTCTGTTTTTCAATCTCAGTGTATCCTAAACAACCAGAAGTAACAGGTATTAACTACTGTATTTCCATGTGATTAAAAATTAATTAAATAACTCACTTAAAGTTAAATTTTTAAATATTAACAGTATAAAGTTTAAAAAAATAATACTTTATTAAAGGTTTAACTTTAATTTTTTTTTTTTTTTTGTCACAATTGCAATGGATATCATCTAATTAAACCATAATTAAAACTTAAGCAGGGCACAGTACGTTGCTCATATGTTTTTTTTTCTTTTTCTAGCACATGTACTGTGACGTATTCAAAATATTACATAGTTTGGTTTCCAGGATGTCTTTTAAGAGTGACTTTATGTGAAGGGATCATAAAGAATGGTGATTTTAAAAGAAAATAAAAATTGCGTGCAGAATAAATGTAAACAAACTACGGAGATCAGTTGTGTATATGAAGAAAGATTATGCCAAATTAAGGTGTCGAATAAAGATAAAATAATTTTATTATTTCTAGATTCTTCTAACTTTTACATACATAGGATGCTGAAGGTAAAAGCCCAGAAGCCCTCCGCAAGAGGGTAGCCTAAAGTCTGCCCAAAAGGTGGCTTCGAAGCTAGTTTTAATGAAAATGACTTCACATAATGTTACACAGCATGCGCATGAAATATTAACGTTCTTATTTCTCTTTCAGAAGTATCAAGTGCATTAACACAACAGATTCGAATCTGACAGGAAAGACATGCCAGACTGATGACAATAGCTGCCAACTATAGTGATGGGAGGATAGCAAGCTTCTTAAACAAGTTCATGTACTTTGTGTTCAAGGCCAACAACAAGCATGGACATGTTATCGGCAAGCAAGAGAAAGAAACATTCTAAGCAGTAAGAAAGACATGTTTGTCCAGCAGACGAATGGAGTTATTCGATTGAAGCACTTACTGAACATGCTTGAGCACTCTGAAAAACCTAACATATTATTTTTTTAATAAATTTAATTCAAAAAAGGTTCGAGAGTCACTCGAGGTAGAGAATTATAGTCAAAATAGTAATAACTTAGTTGTATTGTATCTGCTGGTTTGAAGAGCTACCTTCAAAGTCATTCGAGAGGAAACAATAATCTAGATTGAATGTAGGTGTTGATGGGCAAGACAGCAGTCATCTGTGAAGATGGGGCAATCAATATATATAAATATATATATATAAGTTTTTTGTAGTACAAAATTTAAGGATAGCTAGGTATAAACATAATTTATATGGCATTTTAATATATATTTTAAAAGCTAAAAAACAACTGGTTTCAGCCCAGCCTTATTGAGTTTATTTCTGGGATATAAAAAAATAAACGTGTAAATGTAATTGATATTAAAATTTTCATAGAAAATATGCATCCTCCAACAGGAATGAAACCTATATCCTATACAGAACCGTCATATAGCCTGACGTACTTTTACTGATTGAGCCACAGAGGAGCGTTTTGGTTAGCAAGGTCAATTTTACTGTTTTTAAACCACAATTCTCCATGATTTTCTCTCATACATTCATATCTGCTCAGTGCGTATCCAAATGTAAACAAATGACATCACACATTATGAAATGTTTCCTATGAAAATTTCTCGGATATTCAGGCCAGTAAATGTTGTTAATACTGTTTATTATAAACAGAGCATTTATTTAAATATTTGTATGTATAAAAAGAACGTATAAACATTAAAAATGTCTTAAAATAATTGTCCACTTATATATATATATATATATATATATATATATATATATATATAATTGTCTACTTCATAATATATTGTGTGTATTTAGGCAGCATCTTTTCATTCATACACGTTTCATTAGACAAGTGTTGTCTATTTATTTTATGTAAATTTTTTTCGTAACATCTGATAAGTTTAATAACATTATCATTGAATGAAGAAAGAAATTCACAATAGTGATCCATATTTTTCTTTTTTTTTTTTTTTTAATACAATCTAAGCTTTCGGCTTACTTAAGCTATTATCAAAGATGTCAATTACAACATATTAAACAATATACGGACAAGACAGTGATGATAGTCTGTCAATGTTTACATAGAAGATTTCTAAGCAACGATAAACACGCGCATATAAGATGCTGGAAGCGAAAATCGCACCGCATCTCATGACGTCACACATGACCACACGAGAGTGAATTGTAGAAGTATGAAATATGGAAAGCCGTTGGTATAAACCAATGGCTTCTGTTACCAATTATAGACATTTAAGAATATTTGTAGAGATGCCATAATTGATTTTCTTTAGGTTCGGTTTCAACTGTTTGATGTATAATGCTTCAAGGATTTTTAGTTTTTGTCTATTGTTTTCATGTCGAAGTATAATTGTGTTTTCGACAAGTATTTTACGGAATTGTGTGTCCGGGCAGGCATGTTGTTTTAAATGCCTAAAAATGCTAGAGTTTTCATTCAAATGTAGTGTCAAACATCGTGAAAGCGAGTTTATGGTGTGACTAACATAAATATTTATTTAATTCGTTGGAGATACACTCTCCCAAAGGGCACTTGAATTTATATACTATGTTGGTTTTTTACAAATCGCTAACCGGGGAAGAAGAATTATTGCGAAGAATTAAGTTGGATAATATTCATAATAATCGACTCTCCCGTCGAGATTCGACGTATGAGGGTCAAGCAGATCAGTTCCCAGGAAACTGACAGCCCGACACCGGCACATGAGGTTTGATTATAGTGGTGAAGGCCTCGTGCAGGACCATCCACACTTTTTGGAGGGACGAATACAGAGACCTGGTACACTGAATGCTACAAGGTTCCCAAACGACTGTCCGCAGGTTTTGAATTCAGAGTTGTCCTTCTCCTAGACCAGTTGCCATCCAAGGCTATAGAACCCAGTCTGTCCTGCTATTTTACCCATAGCTGGAGGGAGAAGAAGAGGATTCATATCTTTCCCAAGGGTATTAGCACGTAAGTGAATGTAATGGATTTGACTGGAATTCGAACTCGGCTCTCCGATTCCTCAATCCGAGCCGATATCCACTACTCCACCGTGTCTCCTATTCATAATATATATATATATATATATATATATATATATCCTATTTTACTTATATTGACCACACAAAGTTGTGTAGGCAACATACTGGTAAAAGACATAGCCACATGAAATTGTATGGATGTCCAAATGTGTTATAAAACCGGTCTGATTCTTGATCCGGACAGAGAAGCTGGCAAGAGGTTCACTGAATATTTGTCTCCATCGAATCCTAAGTGTGCAATCCTAACCTCTGGGATTCTTCCTCACTCCACCCATTTGCCGCAACTCAAACAATAAAGATATTTATATATTTTTATATATAAGTGTTTGTCACAGCCATATACTACACAGTGATCATAGATTTTGCAGCAGTTTTTAGCTAAGGACAACATTCCCCAGGTCCAACAGCCACCATATTCCCCAGATTTTGGTCTTAGTGACTTTTTCTTCTTCAAAAATCAAATCCCACTTGAAAGAAACAAGGACACATGGCACAGTGGATAAAGGCGTTAGTTAGATCCAGTGACAGGACCAAAAAATGTGAGTTCAATACCCGGTTAAGGCAGTGGAGAACTTTCAGAGGGCAATTAACAGGAGATAACTGATAACTGACATCCATGGAACGTGGAACTAGAACGGTCTACCCCAGTGAGCGAAATAAAGGTTTCAGGTCGACATTCCAACCATCTAAAGAAGGCCGGAATGTACAACGACCAAAGCATTGTAATAAATATGGCAACAAAGATGAGAACAATAGTCTGAATAATGTAAATAGTGTAAGAAACAAGATTATAAGACATTGAGAGAATACTATCCTAAAAACTCTATATTGCTAATGTCTCTGGCTAAACTCTCAAATTTTATTTACTATTTATTTTTTCTGAATAGGAGTACATAGGTCTGCCTATTGTCTAGTTTTCCTGTTTGATCTTTTAAACAAGAGGTTTATCCCTTGTTTTCTCTTTAGGATTGGGTTTTCGGTTCCTTGTAAAGTGTACTTCAACTTTATATTTCGAACATCTCCACTTAAACTCTGAAATTTTATTTACCCTTTTTCTTTTCTCAATAGGGATCAATATGTCCGCCTATCATCTGGTTTACACTACCCCCAGTCTTTTGAACAGGAGTAGAGGATTTATCCCTTGTTTCCAGTTTAGAAGCTGATTTCCACTCCCTTCTAAATTCTACTTCAACTCTATATTTCTAACATCCCTGCCTGAACTATGAAAATTTATTTACTATGTATTTATATTTTTACCTCAATGGGAGTAGATAGATTTGCCTATTTTTGAACAGGAGTAGAGGTTTATCCCTTGTTTCCTGTTTAGGATTAGATTGCTAGTTCCTTCTAAAGTCTTTTAATTCTCTTTAACTCCCAGCAGCCTCTTGCATCTTAGTGGCATTATCATCTTGCTTGGGATGAAATGATTTAAAAAAAAAAAACAAAAAAAAAACAGTTAGGCTAACAACTTTGTCTCATAAAACCTTAGTTGCTATGGAAACCATAGCAGTAATGACTTGTGATGTTAGGGGATGTGACTCCACACTTCTTAGTGGAGTTTACGGGATGAAAAGGAATGAAAAATCAAGAAGGAATGAGATGAAACTGAAAGAAAAAAGAAAACAAAGACAATTTAAAGGAGGGTGAAAGAAAAGATAGGAGAATTCTGTTTTCTAACAACTGACTGTATCAAGAAGTAACAGCAGCAGCAGTAGAAAAAAACGTGCTCATTGTCTGTGTGAGCAAGCAATAAAATGCAATAATATTTAGTTTAGCAACACGTGCATTGCACAAACAAAATACAGATGTGATGTTTTCTAGGAGGAGTGACATGGGTGTGTCTTCCTTTAAGGCACCGAGCCTGCATAGGAAAGGGTCTCCTTCTCTCTTTCTCCTCTCGGATGACGAGATTTATCATAGCAAAGTGTAAGATTTAATCAGATATTGTACAGAGGTATTTTCATGTGTGCTGATGAAATTGTAAATCTTAAACAAGAAAATGTTAATTATTTCTTCAACAAATATTTTTTCTTTTTCATTAACACTTCCGTGGCAATAAATACAATTCTCGATTGTGCATATGTGGGAGGGGGACTTTATCAGTAGTCAATGTTTCTTTTCTCATTTTTAAGCAATTGTAGTTGCATACATCATTATTAACTAGGAAAATATTTCACAACAGAAAGGCATTTTACTATAGGAATGCATTGGGAATGCTATTTGGTTATAGGAACGCATTGGGAAGGCTATTTGATTATAGGAATGCATTGGGAAGGCTATTTTATTATAGGAATGCATTGGGAAGGCTATTTTACTACAAGAATGCATTCAGAATGCTATTTTACGATAGGAATACATTGAGAAGGCTATTTTACCATAGGTATAAATTGCGAATGCTATTTTACTATAGGAATGCATTGAGAATGCTATTTGGTTATAGGAATGCATTGGGAAGGCTATTTGATTATAGGAATGTATTTGGAAGGTTATTTTACTATAAGAATGCATTGAGAATGCTATTTTACGATAGGAATACATTGGGAAGGCTATTTTACCATAGGTATACATTGCAAATGCTATTTTACTATAGGAATGCATTGAGAATGCTATTTGGTTATAGGAATGCATTGGGACGGCTATTTTACTATAAGAATGCATTGAGAATGCTATTTTACGATAGGAATACATTGGGAAGGCTATTTTACCATAGGAATCTATTAGGAAGGCTACTTGATTATAGGAATGCATTGCAAATGCTTTTTTTTACTATAGAAATGCATTGGGAATGCTATTTGGTTATAGGAATGCACTGGGAAGGCTATTTTACTATAAGAATGCATTGGGAAGGATATTTGATTATAGGAATGCATTGGTAATGCTATTTGATTATAGGAATGCATTGGTAATGCTATTTGATTATAGGAATGCATTGGGAAGGCTATTTTATTATAGGAATACAGGGCATCTTCGACTTACATTGGAAATCTGCCCCCATAGGGCAACGTAGCCTGATTTTTAGCGTAGGTCGAAACTCACCGATATAAGCACCCACGTGTCTGACTTATGCTTGGGAGCCATAATGAAGAGCAAAAAAGTTGAAAAAAAAACAAAACGAAAAAAACACAAACAAGAGATAACAAATGTAGCATAATCCAATATGGTGTATATCCAGTGAAGAAACAATGCTGTCTTCCTCATATAGTGTCGTGTGATAACATATTTATTATGGGAGATGGCACCATAACCACAAAACAGCATACATTGAGTCCAATGTAACCTGAAAACTTTCTGTACATTGGGATGGCTATTTTATTATAAGAATGCATTGGGAAGGTTATTTTATTATAGGAATGTATTGGAAAGAGTATTTTATTATAGGAATGCATAGGGAAGGTTATTTTATTATAGGAATGCAATAGAATGATTGTTTCAGTATATGATGGCATTAGAAAAGACATATTACTTCAGGAATTCTTAAGAAAATGTCTGTCTATATTTCTGAGATTAGGTATTGTAAATATTTACACTATTTACATCCCTCAGACTGTTAACCTCCTCTTTATTGTCATATTCACAACATTTCGGCTGTTGTACACTCTGGCCTTCTTCAGGTGATATACGTTGGAATTTTAAACTGAACCCTTTATTTCATCTCCTGGGGTAGATTTTTCTAGTTCCACATGCCATGCCTTTTCTGAATATCTCAGTTTCAGTTATTTCCCTTTAATAACTCAACTCCTCAAGTTTTTCTTCACCTCTGCTGTGGCCAGGTATTGAACTCGGAACTCTTTGAGTCAAATCACTGGATTACTTCAAACAACGTTTTATCCACTAGGCAATGTGTCATTGGAGAGGACATTTCAGTGTAGAAATGCATTCAGTCAGGATTTTCCCTTGAAAAAAGCATTGGGATTTGCATTTTTATAGGAATGTGAATTTTATTTTAGGGGTGCATTGGGAAGAATTTGATTAGTTCTGATGGAAAGTAATTAGAATTAAGATGATAGAAATATTTGTCAAAAATTCATAATGGCTTCATAATGGTTTCATCTAATCGTAAAATTCAAGATAACACTACTTTTAATGGCTGTAGAATGGCGGTCTGTTGAAAAATGCTTGTAAAATTAAGATGACAGAATTCATCCTGAAAAATTCAAAATCCTTAATGAACATCTAGCTAAAAATTTTTTTACTGTCTAGATTGGTCTCTCCCAACAAAAAAAAAAAAAAAAAAAAAAAAAAAATCAATACTCTTGCTTAACTTTTTCTAATTCTATTATAGTAATACTCGTTTCATTTGAAATTATATCTTCATTTGTTTAATATGATTTTCTTTTTTTAATTCCTTGAGGCAAAGGCAAAATTCTTACACAACATTTTCTTTTGAACAACCAACTTACAAAAATCAAAAACAAAGTGAAAACAAAAAATTCAGCTTGCAGATTCTTCCAAACACGCATGGAAGTTTAAAGTCTGTCAATTATGTTGAATTACGGCTAACTGCATTAGATTCTTTTTTTTTTTTCTTTACTCCCACAGGGGAATTGAAACAAAAGACTTTGCTGTCTACTCATTCTCAGATTGATCAGAAATAAAAGAATCATTTCAAATTGCCCTTCAAGAAAATTCTTCACAAAAGAAAAGCCTTGAAAATCATCATTAAACTTCAAAATTAATTAACATTAACTGAATTATTATTAAATTTTAATTAATATTAATTATATCAATTAAATAAAAAAATTCCTCTAAAGGCTGACAACTGAAGTTTCATAAAAAGAATTAATTCAACATGACATGAAAAATATGCTGTGTGTGGTGTAGATGTTCAGCCAACTTAGTTAAACAATGCTTTGTTTTTGCTTTTTCACATCCTCTTTGCTGAGGGTCGGGGACCATGGACAATTGTTATGGTTTTGAATTCAGTTTTCCTTCTCACTAGAGAGCCCAATCTGCTCTGCTATTTAACCCATAGATTAGGGGAAAGAAGAGATGGCTTTATACCTTTCCTAAGGGCATATATGTGTAAATGAATGTAACGAACTTGACTGGAATTTGAACTTGGCTCTCCAATTTTTAATTCTAATCCTCTATTACACCACCCACACATCCTGCATTTCCATGATTCTCTATAGGTTCTGAATCCTCTTCAGACGATTACTGAAAAATGGTTAGCATGCCACAGTTCATTCGCTCTCATCACAAGGATGAAGCTGCTAGTGACTTGAAGATTTGTCATCAAGGTGACCAAGGAGAGCCATCTAGAGTGCTTTTAAAATCAGTCTTCACCTAGACAGACTGCCAACCAAGGCTTTACAATTTCTCATTTCAAGCTGCTATCCATTACACTGCTCACATATCCTGCATGTCCATGCTTCTCATCAGGTAAAAAACAGTGACATTGGTGTATCCCAAATTATAATTAGCTTTTAATTAATATTAATTATATTGATTAAATAAATTTCCTCTAAATTCTGACAATTGAAATTTCATAGAAAGAATTAATTCAACATGGCATGAAAAATACACTGATTTCCATTTTGTTTTTGGTGTGTGTGGGGGGGATGCTGCTGCTACTTCAGCCAACTTAGTTCAACAATGCTTTGTGCTTCTTCACATCTTCATTGCTGAGGGTTGGGGATAATTGCTATTGTTTTGAATTCAGCTTTCATTCTCACTAGCGAGTCAAGTCTGCTCTGCTATTTAACCTATAGATTAGGGGGAACATGAGATGTTTCTTTCCTAAGGGTATTTATGAGTAAATGAATATAATAGAACTGATTTTGAACTCAGCTCTCCAATTTCTCATTTGAAGCCGCTATTACACCACCCACACATCCTGCATGTCCCCGATTCTCATCAAGAAAAAAAGTGATTACAGTGGGTTCTGAATCCTCTTTCAATCAGTACTTGAAAATTGGTTACCATAACACAGTTCATTCGATGATTAGAATTGTAATAAAACCTAAAATATATACTGAAAGTGAATATATTGTTTATTTACAAAAACAGTATGATCTGTATTTACAAAGATATTTTAAAATTAAAATGTATTAGAATGCATTCAAAATTCTCGGAATTAAGAAGTAAAAACAAACAGTAATCATTCTTATTTCAGATTAGGATTACTGTTCATTTTTACTTTTTTATTCTGCTAAATGCTATACATGTATGTATTTTAAAAATTTCTATTCTCTGTGCGAGAAAACAGGGGGAAAAAAAACAACTTCTTGTGACATAAAAATGAACGCCTTCTTGCGACACAACAATGAATGCCTTCTTGCGACACAACAATGAATGCCTTCTTGCGACACAAAAATGAATGCCTACTTGCGACATAACACTTTACGACAGCAAACAAGCAAAACGGCACCCAAGACTGCTGCCGATGAACGACCGACCGCAATGGCTTTTGTCACCCAAGAAAAGACGCCAAACGACTCGCGCGTCTTCTTCTTATAGTCCTCGGTCGAGCCCATTATGGTACTCCAAGGTGTGCCCGGTGACAACACACACACACGCAGTGCGAGGACGCTTCCGCGCATGCTCGTTACATTCTCTTGAATAAAACATTCTAAAAACTAATTAAATGCAATTTTTATCATTTACAAATTTTTAAAGAAATAAATATGAAAACATTTTCTTATTCTTAAATTTATAAACATTTACTAAATTATTAAAATATGTGAACCAATTCTAAGGAAATCCTTATTATTTACCATTTTATAAAGTTTGAATCAACTGGCATTTATTAGCTAATGTAATTATTACGTAATGAACTCCCTGAGGTATTTGATATACATACCTACATATCTGGGTTGAATGAAATTGTTAATAATGTAAAGCTTGAAAGAAGTTATGTTGAGCTATTATTGGACATTTATTGAACATTTATTGAACTCAAGATTCCATGGTCCTCACATTCAACACAAACACAAAATAACACACACACACATTATATATATATATATATATATATATTTATCTATAAAAGTGAACATAGAAGTCAACACTTAGAGGCGACAGTCTGTTTCATGCTATATGCAATCGTCAGGCCTGACGATTGCATATAGCATGAAACAGACTGTCACCTTTAAGTGTTGACTTCTATGTTCACTTTTATATTTACACATGCTCTATCTCTGATATTGAGCACTTTATTCCATAAATATAGCACACCTTAAGACTATATTTCTTTATATATATATATATATATATATATATATATATATATATATATATATATATATATATATAAAAAGGGAAGTTGTCTGTATGTGTGTGTGTCCAGCTAAAACTAAAAAACTACAATAGTCATGACAAAGTAAATATATATACAGACTTATTATCACCCAAACCAGAATACTAAATACAATTATTTAACAAAATGTTCAATATTTATTTATTCAAATATTTGTGTATGCGTGTGTGTGTTCTGCTACAAAATAAATATACATACTCAGTATCACTCTAAAGGGCAATTGTGTGTGTGTGTGTGTATTGCTGACTTATTTATATTTTTCAGTCATCTTATGGAAAATATTTTTTATTCAATCTTTAAAAAATAAACAGTTTTTTGGTTTGTAACTAACATAAAAAGCAAATAATTTTCAATTGAATTTTATTAAAACAAAAAACTATAGAGAGCCTTATTTTTTCAAAGATTAATTTGAATAAAATATAGTTAAATTCATAAAACAAATATCCAACACAACTAATGTTGACCATAAGTAATGTCTGTCTTTGCTAATTTTTATTTAACTAAAGTTTTTTTTTCAAATACAACTTGAAATGTAAATATAATCACTTTTCAAAACTAAATTCACAATGTATCTTGATTCTACTCTCTTTCAAATATTTAGTAATTAATGTGTAAAAGTAAAATTTTATTTATTTAAAAGATATCTAAATTCTTCAAAATAAAAAGTAAATAATGATTTTTCAAAGTAAGGCTTGCTATAATTTTTGCTTGAAAAAATGATTAAATTATGTATTAAATATATCTTAATTTAAGTTTATTAACTTTTTTATTAATAATAATTGGAAAAAAGGTTAATGAACTTTTATCTAAGTTTGATTTGTTTGAAAACAATATTAAATGAGTATTTATTTAGTTAGTATTTAAATTGAAAAATAAAGTGACTTTTTGAATAAAAATATGGGGATGCTCAGCCTCCTAAACCCCCACCCCACCCTGAGCATAGTATTGGTAGTGTGGTATTTTTCTAAATTTAGTTATTTTGTAACAAAACCAAAAAAAAAACCAAAAAAAAACTATGAAGTTTAGTTTTTAAAGATTGAATAAAAAATTGTTTCCCATAAGATGGCTGAAAAATATCAATAAATTGTCAATAATAAATAATTATTCAATCTACCCCACTAGTGTGTGTATATATTTAAAAGAAAAACAGACTACTTTAAGGTACCATTATAATAATTTATTTCACCAGAGCTCTTTTAAAGGATGCCGGTTCATCAGATAGCACTTCCAAAAATGAAATGAAATAGATAGAAATCAGATAGCACTTCCAAAAATGAAATGAAATGAAACATTTCATTTCATTTTTGGAAGTGCTATCTGATGATCCGGCGTCCTTTAAAAGGGCTCTGGTGAAATAAATTATTATAATGGTACCTTAAAGTGGTCTGTTTTTCTTTTAAATATAAGCTCTGGATTTACATTGAGCTCTCAGGATTTCATCCTCCTTGGGATTACCCATACAGATTACCAAGTTCTTCATAACTTATATATATATATATATATATAAATAAGAATATCAAATTATTTTAAAAAATTGAATGTGTAGAGTGGATATTAGTAATATATAAGATTGAAGAATTCAGTTAACATGGCCAGGGTTTCAACCTTAAGGTTTCATCAGGTGCTTTTTTGGTAAATTTACCAAGACAACTTGATGAGACTGTAAGGTTGAAACCTGGGTTGGGTTAACAGTGAAATTTTCAAAGGATTAATACAAATTAATATAATTTGTTACTTAGCCTTTTGAAGTTATATTCAGTTACTTCCACTCCTCTAATATGAACCTTCTGACCTCATCAGGAGGTTTTAGTAATTATATATATATATATATATGGATGTTTCATTAAATAATATAAACATATTATGTCTATTTATTTTTACAATAATCTGTTCTAATTCTCTAATTATCTTCTTGATATTAAATTGAAATTCATCCAGGAAATGCACTGTAGTTTTTGTTAACCCAAGTACTTCTAATCTCCTCCGAGATCATCCTTGCGGGTGAATTGTGAAATAATTATAACACGGCATGTTTACTAAAATCACCTTCACAATGATTAAAATTGCATTAAGTTTGTCTTAGCAGCACAGATTGGGTACTATAGCCTTGTGTAGCAACTAGTCTAGAAGAAAGACAACTCTCAATTCAAAATTTGGTCAGTGATTAAACTGGCTCCCCAACCAGACCCTGGTCTGGTGAGGAGGGTAAGTAGAACCCCAGCAATACACAAAAAATGACCTGTTAAAGATCATATGAATTCCTCAGCATCAATGTCTATCCACCCCCAATTATCGATTAAATAGTCTTACCAATCCGCAACTGGTCAAGGATGGTGAGTACGATTACACCACTCAAGACATGGTCATTCAGAAAGGCATTCCTCCAACAAGTGTGAGAATGCCCTAAATTTGGATCTATTTCTAAATTTGTATGAGCCACACAGATGTCATGAAGGAAAATCATTAGTATTTCTAAAAAATCAGTTAAATGAATATGTGTGAATAGAAATCAAAGTGCAAGTGGAGATGTGAGGAACTGATGACAGGTAATGATGGTACTTCAGTGTCTAGATCCAAGATTTACTGTGTCATATTCGGTTATAAAAACAGTGGCTAAACAAAATGTAAATATAATTGAATTAGGAGTTCCACTGGAGGACCAGCCAGCCAAACATTCTTCACACCATCAATCAGTACCGTGTTCACTGGGTTGGTCATGTCCTGCAAAGGCCTAATGACCATGCTACCAAAATCATCTACCAGTTCAACACACCATCTGCAAACTGGAGATGGCCTCATGGCAGACCAAGCAGTCGCTGGAAGGACATTGCCCATCAAGAACTCCAGCAAGTTAATCTAGCACTGGAGGATGTTCTGATTCTATACCAAAACCATGACAGCTGGAAAGACAAGATAGCTTCTCAGCAAGACCATAGCCTCCTGTATCTATGGTTTTGAGTCTAGCACCTTCAGGACCATCACCGAGGTGCACTGTTCCAATGTTGTGTTGAATGAGGAACTTCACCAGGGTACCAGCCAGCCAAACATTTTTTGCACTCTCACTCAGTGCCATGTTTGCTAGCTCTCTCATGTTCTGCGACGACCTGATGACCACTCTACCAATGTCATCTACCAGTTCAATCCACCATCTGCAAACTGGTGACAACCTCACAGCAGACCACACCACTGTTGGAAGGGCGTTATCTGCCAGATGCTGGAGAATGTTTTGACACTATACCAAGACCATGACAGCTGGAAAGACAAGGTGGCTATTATGAGGTCAATGCTTTCATGTCATGAGATTTAACAGCAACATATACTTAAACATGTGATTTGCACAATATCACCTTTTGTAACACCCAAAGACTGTAACCTTGGTATCTAAGGTAAAATGTTTCATTTTTGTTTTCTTTGTTTCAGAACTGAGAAGAGATTTTAATGAATGCAAAAATTTTATTTTACCTGACCAAAGTATATTCAGCAAGTATTTACCTGGAAAAGAAAGAAAAAATGTAAACTTAAAAACAATCACTTCATTATTTCATTCATGAAAAAAATGTATTATATTTATGCAAACAATATTTGCTATATATATTATTTTTTAATCAGTATCACCCCATGCAAGCTACTAAGACACAAGGGGTTAAGGGTGTGGAAAAATTAGGAACAGAAACTTTAGTAATGAGTAGAAACAGAAAAGAGTAATCAGGAGGACAGTAGATAGTGATTGACATTGCATTTAAATTTTGCAGATTAAAGTTGGCTCGAAAGCATGGAGCTGAGAGTTCCACAAGTGAGAAGTGCAAGAAAAGAAACTGTTAGCATAGAATTTATGGTTATATCTAGCCAGCTCCACTGTAAATTGATGAGACCTCACTGCCAGTCTAGTACTGCGCTTCAATTCATAAAGTCAAGGTTCCATAGCGAGGAGTTCCCCTGAACAATTACCATGAAAGTGATTATAAAAAAAGGCACAGAGAGGCAACTTTATGACAGTGTACAAGTAACTGAAGCTGAACTGCCAGATCAGGACCAATAATACTTCTGATTCTTCTTTGGTTCTTATCAAGAAGGTCAAGTTAAATAACAGAGGTGCCGGACCATATATAGCAACAATATTCTATTTGTACTAATTAAAGAATTATTCCATTAAACTATGTATATATTGGGTTGGCCCAAAAGTTTGTTTATTTATAAAATATTCTTCTTATCAAGTCACTACACTAAAACCATCCAGTGTTGTATACAGAGCGTTGCCTGGGGTGTTAAGACTCCAAGGTTGTTAAGTGGGCATGAATCATCAAGACTGAGGCAAACTAGAAGATGCGGTAGAGTTTGTAAATGCCTGCATTGTCAGCTGGGATCATCATCAGTGGCAGACCCCCATTTCTGAAGATTGACTCTACAGTGACCAACAGCTGTTCGGAGATGATTCAAGAAGGACCGGAAGAGCCTGTGCATTCATTTGAGAAATCTAATCAAAGAAATATTGTTTTCCCATATATATATATATATATATATATATATATATATATATATATATATATATATATATACTTAACCCCTTTCATGACAATTATTTTTGGAAAATTTTCATTTTCAGACAAATATTTTTATTTCTTTTTAATATAGTAACTAAGGAACTGAGACAACTTGAAGTATCTGTGAGGTGGCTAACACCTCTACTGGATGTATGAGTTGACAATTGGACTTGTTTCAAGCTCAGAAAGATATAAAATGAATCAAGATCAATTAAGAACAGTGGCACCCTGAAGTACCTGAGTGGTGGCTAATACCTCTACCAAATGTACGAGTTGTCAATTGGCTCATTTCAAGCTCAGAAGGGCATAAAATGCATCAAGATCGACTAAGAAACTGAGGCACTTTGAACACGTGTGGTGGCTAACACCTCTACCAGACATATAAGTTGACAATTTGACTCAATTCAAGCACAGAAGGACATAAAATGAATCAAGATCGACATATAAACATGTCTGAAGCTGGTTTTTGAACATTATGTTTTGAATGTGCTTATTTGTCTGTGCTTGAGAAAGACACTTTTAGTAAAAACGCATATACACGTCTATGCTGGGGAAAGGGTTAAACATTTCTTTTAGTGAATACTTATATTTCAGTAGACGCTCCATTTATTTATTGATTAAACAGCCTATTTATTTATTTCTGTCTACTGGCCTGAATATTTGAGAAATTTTATTGCACTCCAGCAGGATTCAAACCTGCATTCTGCAAGGAGAATCAGTCATTAGATCTGATGTGCATTGGACCAATATATATATATATATATATATATATATATATATATATATATATATATATATAAGGCATTTTCAACTTTGCTTGATTGACAATACCCTCCATGGTCAAGATAGTTTAAAGCACATCAAATCTAACAATGGTTTTTTTTTCCTGCTAAGAGGAACACAGGTTCAAATCCTGCAAGAGCAAGCATATTTTTTTTTAGTGAGATTCCTTGAATATTCAGATGAAAATAAATAAATGTACTCTTTAATAAATAAATGGTGCATCTACACAAATATGGGTATCCACGACAAATAACATTTAAAGTAATATACATACACACACACACACACACATGTATATCAGCATGAAACAGCCTGTCACCTCTGAGAGTTGACTTCAATGTTCACTTTTATATTTATATTTACATACGCTCTATCTCTGATATTGGGCACTTTATCCCATATCCCATATACACCTTAAAACTATATTTCTTCATATATATATATATATATATATATATATGTATGTATATGAATAAAAGATCAAATACAGATCAAGTATGGATAGGAATCTGACAAAATGATACACATTGGGGAGACATCATGCGATCTGAAAACCTGCATCCAGGAACACAAAAGAGACTTGCGATTAGATAGACATTCAAACTCTCTCGTCTTACACTGCAACGATGTGGAACATAACTTTAATTTCAACAATTAAAATTTCACATATTAAAAAAGGACATAACCCTTTAAAGAGAAAATATTATGAAAACATATTTATAGCAATACTACCAACTATTAACACACATTTAAAAAATGATATCACATCACCATTTTTCTACAGATCCATTATACATGAATCTAACTTATGTCTATCAAAGGCATAAAAATCAATGAAGATAAATACAGTATATACACAAGATATGCTTTAATGAAAAATCAAACCAAAACAAAAATTTTCAAAACATCCTTCAGCACCTCATTAACTTTACACACTTTAGTGTCCAAAATGTTTTCTTACACTTATTTGAATATTATCTGTTTCTTCATTACATGTGAAATGTATCTAACCAGTAAGAAATAAGCAAATACAAAATATCAGTCATCTGTGTCTCTTTGCTTTTTATCATTTCTATCTTGATCTCTGATGAAGCTTTAATTAAGTGAAACATGTTAGATTTAGATCTGTTTCTGTTATAGAGGAATAAAGTGTCACTGCCGTCACTTGAGTTCGAACATAGATGGCCAGTGAGCAAATACAGGTGATCTCATCATTGAATTAGACCATGTGACCATAGAGGAAACGCATATATGTAGGAAGTAGCTGACGACTAACGATCGTCATTTCTAGTCTATCCTCTATTCTATTTGGATTGTTATTTCTCTTCTATCCTCTATTACTATACAGACTGCTATTCTCTATTCTCTTTACTCTATTCGGATCAATATGGTGATTACTATTCAAGTGAGTATTATCAAGCAAGTGCTATTAGTGTGAGCGATATTCAAAGGCATCTGACACCAGCATTGTTCAATGGCATACTATGGTTGTATCTGTGATTACAAAATCTCAACTACAAGGAGCCTCATGAAAATAATGAGTATTCGTTGACATCACAAAAGTTTCCTACTCATTCTTTATCCTATCATATATATATATATATATGTATATATATGTATGTATGCATGCATGTATGTATATTTAGACAGCATATCTTCATTCAAACATGTTTCATTGAATAATATAGAAATATTGTCTATTTTTATACTGATCCTTTTGAGTTTTCTAATCAGTTTCTTGATGTTAAGTTGGAATTCATCAAGGAAAGTGCTGTAGTTTTTTCCTAACCAAGTACTTTTGATCTCCAAGATTTTTTTCTTATTGAGTCCCTATGCTACACCAATCTAGTTTTTGCACACAGAGCCTTGCCTGGGGTGTTACAGATTCAATGTCATTAAGTAAGTATGAATCTTCCAGATTGGAGCAAACTAGAAGATGCTCCATCATTTGTAATTGCTATGTGGAGTAATGAATAGTGGCTCAGATAGTGGAATCAAAGAGCTAAATTCAAATATCCAGTCAAGTTCATTATATTAACTTACAAGCTCATACCCTTGGGAAAGGTATGAATCCATCTCTTCACCCCCAACTATGGGTAAATAGCAGGACTGGGTCCTATAGCCTTGGGTGGCAACCAGTCTAGGAGAAGGAAACTCTGACACCAAAATCCAAAGATGTATTGGAATAGCAAAAGATAGGCATGTTAGACTAATGGATAGCAGCTCGAATTTAGGAAGCTGAGTTTGAATTCCAGTCAGAGTTTATTAAATATATTTACGTTAATACCCTTGAGGAAGGTATGAATCCATCTCCTCACCCCCAGCTATTGGTGAATAGCAAGAAAGTCTGGGTCCTATAGTCTTGGTTGGTAACTAGTCTAGGAGAAGGAAAAATCTGAATTAAAAAGCAGCCTGCAGAGGCTTCATTGCACTATCGTGCCCAGGATACACCACTGTTACTTCTGCTGTAGTACATGTGTTGTTGCTCTTATCATTCTAATGGGTTATGGAACTTATGATCATATGAATACATGCACATGTTTGATAAAGTTACTGACATGAAATATCCAAAGTATATTTATATTTTTTTTAAATCATTTAACTCCAAGAAAGGCAATAAAGCCACCAAGACGGAGAAGGTTACCGAAGTGAAGGAAACTGGGAAAATGTTACTGGGGAGAAAGGACAATAAGACAACAAGTTTCAAAGGGACAAAAGATGATGATTGACATATTTAAATTTTTGTACATTGCAATTGACAAGAAAGCAAGAAGTCAGAAGAGCAAGTTGACAAGTAAGAAGTGCAGGGGAAGAAACTAGTATAGAACTTATGGTTACATCTAGCAATTTCAAAAGTAAAACGATGAGACTTAACTACCAATATAGTACTACACTGAAATTTGTTGAGGCATGAAAGAGGAATGTAAAATTCATTTTGTTTTAATACAAAAATGTAGGGCCGATAAAGGAAGGGTGGTCTTCAGTCTGTCTTATCTTAAACTTAGCTAGTGATGATTACTGACCGAAACATACCACAGAATTCCTTACATAAAAACAACACATTCTTACTTACCATTCTTACTACAGCCACCATAATACCTCATAGTCTCTATGTAGTCCTAAGTAGTTCCCATATGTACAAAGTGGAAAACAATATTTAGTTTTTGCAGTACCAAAATGGGGACAAGGCCAAAAGAGGGATAGGGGAAGGCTAGTCTTCAATCTGTCTTATCTTAAACTTAGTTAGCCACAATTACTGATCCAAACATATCACAGTATTTCTTACACAAAAACAACTCATTCTTATTTACGATTCTTACTACAGTCACCATAATACCTCATAGTCTCTATGAAGTCCTAACTAGATCCCATATGTCCAATTTGTCTAGGTAGAGGTGGGAATAAAAATAACAACATTTAAAAATGAAACCCCAATGGATATTTACAAAAAATACAATTTACATACAAGAATCTAAAGAAAATAGTGTTAGTAATAAAACCCCCACAATTCTTAAGTATGGCAGAAAAATGAATAGTGCCTCACATCTACCAGAGAACTGACATCTCTGTCACCTAATGGGGCAGGGGTGGGGTGGGTTATTAAACTAAAGAAATTGGGGACAGAAATAAAAATAAAGTGCATCAGAACAACTGCCATGAAAATATTTATAGAAAAGGTACAGTGAAAGCCATATTACAGTGGAAAAGTGATTGAAGCTGAGATGCTAGTTTGGGACTGATAACATTGCAGATTCTTATTTGTAAGATGGAATATATGAACAGACTATTTGGATGCTTCAATTTTTTTAGCCTGTTGATTTTTCATTCAATACAGACATCATGAGAACAACTGAAAAAAACTAAGGAAAAAAAAAATTGTTATGCTGCCAAGCTTGCTACTTAGAAACATTAATTTTGGTTAATTTGAAATTATTTTGAGAATTTATGAATTAATAAATTAATAATAAATTAGTTTTAACGCATGAACATTTCATGGTTTTCCTAATTTAAATTTCTTAATTCTTCAGTTACTGACTGAATAAAGTTCATGACAAATTCTACAACAATAAAATAACTGTAAACTTATAGATATAACTTATCACATAGTTAAATATTTGAGCTTAACAATTTTAACAAAAATATTGCAACAACAATCACAGGTACAAATACTGGGGTACCTCATGTGGTGTAATGGTTAACAATCTTTTCTCGCTAGAACAAGTATCAATGACTAGTGAGTTTGATCCTCACTGAGTGATCCATACTTTCGGCCTTGTACCACATCTAAACTATGCACTTTGACAGAATTATATTTCATTTGAGTTTTACTTTTAACCGGTGAAAATTTCATGATTTTCCTATTCAAAATTTCTGATGAATCTACATTCTTCAGTTAATGATTGAATAAGCTCATGGCGAGTTCTACGACGATAAAATATCCGTAGAAATTCCTCTATCACATCGGTAAAAATATTTAAGCTTAACAACTTTAACAAAATATTGTAATAACAATCATAAATATGAATTCTGGTCGTTAAGAAGTAAGGGGGTACAAATGAAAAAAAATTGAAATTAACAACTTTTTCATTTCACTGAAACAGACGTTAAACATTTTTTTTTTTTTCTTTTTTTGATGTGCCTTTTGTCCATCAAAGCAGAATAGTCTATTATTTATGAGGTATTGGCAGGAGGTATTAAATACTTCTTTCTTTCTTTCATTTTTTCACTGAGATCAAATAACGTCTTTTCTCGTCTTTCCACATGTTCAGAACGGACTAGTTCATTATTTATGAAATATTAATAGGGCATAACAGTCGTACGAACTAAGTAATTAATGAAGGGAGAGACAAGTACATTTCACACTGAAATCATTTTGTTTTTCTATGCAATCAAAACAGAATAGTCCATTATTTGTGAAGTATTGGTAGGAAATGTTAAACATTTCTATCTTCCCTTCTTTCTTTCTTTCATTCATTTATTTTCTCACTGAAACCAAGTAGTGTTTTTTTCTCCTCTTTCCATGCAATCAAAATTGAATAATCCATTAATTCCAAGGTATTAGCAGGAAACGTTTTTTTGCTTGCTTAACAACATATCAACACATTATGGGTCATTTCATGCTGAAATTTAATTTTTTGGGGATCTTTAAAGTAATAAAATATGATATATGTTATTCTGCTTTCACAATTGAATACATGGTAGATGATACTCAGCATTTGTGCATATAAATGTTTGTCTGGACATGTTTTATATTGTAGTTTTATTGAACTTATATTTTGGAATACAATTTGATTTCCTTTAAAAATTATAGGATATTATATGGATTAATGTGATAAAAGAGTTCTTTTATATTGGTTGGTTGATTTTGTCTAATGGCATATCAACACCTTATGGGTCATTTAATGCTGAAATTTAATTTTCTTTGAAGTATTAAAAATATGACATGTTATTCTGCTTTCACAGTTGAATACATGGTAGATGATACTCAGCAGTTGTGTATATACATGTTTGTGTGGACATGATTACCAAAGGCGGTGATATGTGTGTTTTATGTTGTAGTTTTGTTGAAGTTATATTTTGGAATCCAGTTTGATTTCTTTAAGAAATTATAGGATATTATAAGGACTAATGTCCTGAAAGAATTCTTTCATATTTATTGGTTGATTGGGTTTATTTAATGATAAAATCTAATTATTTTGAATGTAATTGTAAGCCTTCAACTACAGAGAAAATGTATTGTTGGTCATTTTATTAAAAAATGTATTTTTATACTTTCATAGTGTTTTGCTTTTGTTTGGATGTTCATTATTTGCCCATAACTGGGACCTTAACAGGTGCTACCATCCCCAGTCAGTATAGACCTGGGAACAACAGTAATTAAGGGTGGCAGGGGATATTAAACACTTCTATCTTTCTTTCAAACTTTCTTTCTTTGCCTCACTGAAAGTAGCGTTGATGATATGTTTTTTGTCTTTTTCATGCAAGCAAAATGGAATAATTCATTATTTACGAGGTGTTGGCAGGGTGTAACGGTCGTGCAAACTAACAAAGGCTGGGACAAGCACTTTTTTAATATTAATAATAAATTTGCTACTTAGAAAAACTGGGGTTAATTTTAAACTATTTTTAGAATTTATGAATTAATAATAATTATTGAGTAAAATAAATTTCTGAAGACATCAGTGAGATTTTTGGTCAAGAAAATGTGAAAATAAATGTAAAATTTGATGCTGGAAAATAAAATAACATTATGATAAATAAATGAAAAATAAATTGCGTATATCTGAAGAAAATAGTTGTTTATTTTGTTAAACTAGCTCAGAGATTCACGAGTCTATAATGCTAACCATCAGGGTCTTGCATCAAGGTTAGAATGTCATTAAAGTGGGATTCTATGTCAGAACATAGCTGGTCAATGTAGGTGGTTGCTGGATGACCAACCTGTCTTGCACCATGGCTAGGTGTCCAGAAGAGTAGATCACTCATGAATTCTTGTTTTGCTTGCCAGCAATGTCTTGAAAAGCACATTCTGCATTGGTGCAAGATTGTAGAAATATCGGGAGATGGGTCCATAGAGATGCAATTTACTTGGATGTTGTCTTCAAGAAAAGTTAAGTATAGCTCTAAGCCCCATACATTAACATCGCCTCTACAATGGCTTGAAAGAATCTCCACATGAGGTTGTCTGGTAGATCAGATTTCCAGATTACATCCATTTTATTCAAGGTCACATTTTCAGTAGAATTTATTTTGCTTCTTTGGTATATAAAATATTTGACAGATTTTATTGATTTACCTGAGACATTTTGTATAGAGCTTTGCTGGTCCGGCAGCAAAGAAAATATGAAATACATATAATTTCTGCTGCCTTTTTGCAAATTGTTACAAACCAAAAAAATCAACCTCAGTACTCAAAACCATGTTCTTAAATACCCTCATCAAATCAAGCATGATGCCAGACCCATTCAGAAATATCTAAACTGTCAGATGTATAAAACCGCTTCCTAAGACCAATGGTGAAAAAAGTCTTTGAGAGAGTAAAGCGTGGACGTCTTGGCAAAGATCATCATTCTTTGAACATTATGAAATGGCACTACAGAATCCCAAACAGAATTGTACCAAATAACAGGAACAAAATAACTTGTAGACTACCAACAGCAACAACAACTAAAATGGATAGCATGTGTGACGAAGAGAAAATAATGATATAACCAAGATGTTGACCTTCCACACTACTTTAAATAAAGGGCTAGGAAGGAAACTGTCATCAATACTGGAAAGAGCAATAAAAGCTGTTTTTCTTAAAAATATACTTTAAGAGAAAAAAAATTATAAATTTCAACTGAAAGGAATATCGGCTGTCGAATGTTTTCCTTATAGGGAAACAGCTAATTATCATTTCTACTTGGGAAGATGGATATATAGGAATAAAATGTCCACTATTTACATTATTTGCACTATTGTCCTTATCTTTGTCGCCATATTTATTACAACATTTTGGCTGTTGTACGCTCCAGCCTTCTTCAGGTGGTTGGAATGTCGAACTGAACACTTTATTTCACTTACTGGGGTAGACTGTTCTAGTTCTACGTGCCATGTTTACCATTTTTTACCAGTGCTCATATTACAATTTTTGCTGTTATCATTGCATGTTTTTACCAGAGCTCATATTGCATTTTTGTTGTTGTTATTATTGCTTTTCTCTGGTAAAAAATGGTTGCTGCAGACATTAGGCTTATAATACCCAGAAATTCATACACAGATGTCCTCAAGGATACATAGCACAGTAGATAAAGGCATTGGTTAGATCCAGTGACAGGACCCAAAGATTAAGGCAGTGGAGAACTTGAAAAGGGGAATTAACAGGAGATAACTGATATCCATTAAACATGGCATGTGGAACTAGAACTGCCTACCCCAGTGAGCGAAATAAAGGGTTCAGTTCGACATTCCAACCACTTGAACGCTAGAGCGTACAACGGCCAAAACGTTGTAATAAATATGGTGACAGAGATAGTCCAAATAATGTAAATAGTGTACATAATACCTCATCTCAGAAATACAGACAGATACTGAAGGGCCGAAGCGTGATAAATATGGCAACAAAGATGAGGACAATAGTCCGAATAATGTAAATAGTGTACATAATACCTCATCTCAGAAATATAGACAGATACTGAAAGGCCGAAACATTGTAATAAATATGGTGACAGAGATGAGGACAATAGTCCAAATAATGTAAATAGTGTACATAATACCTCATCTCAGAAATATAGACAGATAATGAAGGGCCGAAACGCTGTAATAAATATGGCAACAAAGATGAGGACAATAGTCCAAATAATGTAAAAAATGTACATAATACCTCATCTCAGAAATATAGACAGATACTGAAGGGCTGAAATGTTGTGATAAATATGGCAACAAAGATGAGGACAAATGTAATACCTCATCTCAGAAATATAGACAAGTTGCTGAATAAAGTGCCACTGTTGATACTGGATTCTGAACACAGATCACCAGAGAGAAAACACAATTGATACCATTTTGAATAGGTAGATCATGTGATGTATATATGGGAATTAGTGTGGCGTCTAAGTGATCACTCTTTCTACACTATCCTCTATCTCTTTTCTCTTCGATCAGTGGTTACTTTTTGAGCGAGTATTATCGAGCAAGTACTATTAGTGTGAGTGTTATTCAAAGGCATCAGTATTGTTCAACAGCATTACTATACCTGTATCTGCAATTACAAAGTCTCTACTACAATGAGCATTATGAAAGTGACAATGAGTATTCATTGACATTATAAAAGTGGCAACAAGTGTTTGTTGACATCACAAAAATGGAACAGCATAATATTTCAAATTCTTCCTCATCTTAGTAAATATTTTATTTCTTTTCATCATTTTCTGTCACACTGTCCCATAAATAAAATTTGGAATTTGATAGCAAGAATCCATATCTCTCTCTTTCTCACTTTCTCAATGTCAGCAACAACTAAAATGGATAGCATGTGTAACTTGAAGAGAAAATAATGGCATAATCAAGGTGTTCACATTCCACACCACACAAAGTAAAAGATTAGGATAGAAACTCCCAATAATACAAGAAAGAATGACAACATCTGTTTTCTTTTAAAAAAAAATATTTCAAGAGAAAGATTTTATAAATTTCAACTGCAGCAGCAGTGGCAGATGCAACCTAATCAGCAGGCAGATTAAGTTTAAAGCTCCAAGTTCACTAGAGAAAATTGTCCTGTGGTGGATAAAAGAGTTAGTATATGAATTTGTTAACATAAAGGATGTGAGTTCAATCCCTGGGTTAGATAGTGTGTACTTGCACTCAGAAACGGGTAATCAGTAACTGAACTGTTAATCTCCCGTTTCTGAACAGTATTACATAAAAATAAGAACTGGACAATATCCCTAGACATGAGCAGTGAAATGAGAATAGTCTACCCCTGTAGATTAAATAAAGGATTCAGTTCAGAATTCCTTGTAAGTTATTCAGATTGATATACACCTAAGGAAGGCTGGAGGGCATGATGGCTGAAACATTGTGATGAGGACAATTATCCAAATGTAAATAGTGTAAATAATGATAAGTCCTCAAATTCAGGCAGAAATTACTAAGAGCTACAAAGGAGAGTAAATTGGGGAGAGCCATGGTCACCCAAATCTTGAATGGCCATGGCATGTAGAAAGAAAGAACAAAAATGTAAATAGAACTTGCATGAAAGGTAAATTTTGATGAATCTTCATAATGTCCGAAGACAAATTTTCATCGTCTTTCATGTTAAATTTCCTTGCCACAATTTCCATGAATACAATATGTGCATATAGCAAATGGTCTGGCTTGGTTATTGTTTCTCCTGCAAGAATGTGGAGGGAGTTGGGCAGAGAAAGCAATTAATTGGACAATTCCTCAATCGATGGAGACTGAATAATTGTGTTACTGGTTGAGCCTCAAGACACAATATATGAACAGAAGAGTAGACAGGTGGAATGATAAGAGAGGAGAGACAGTTGCGAAGACTGACAACCATTTTGAAGACGATGATGACAAAGAGAATGTCTTTATCTTTTGACAAAGATTGTCATTTCTTTCTTTCTAACCTGTGCTTGGTGGACATTGCTTAATGTTTGGTTTTGTTTTTCTGCAATTTTATCTTCTCTCTTTCATTTTTAAAGGTACTTCATTTTTCTTCCTTTTTTTTTTTTTCATTCCTTTTCTTTTTACCTTCTCATTTATTTTCTTTATTTTTCCTTCCGTACTTCTTTTCCTTTCATTAAGACCTTTCTTTTTCATTTTCTTTCTAATATTCTTTTTTTTTCATTGCTTTCTCCATTCTTTTCTTTTTACTATATTTTTTGTTATTTTTCCTTTCTTATTCCTCCTTTTTTTACCCAATTTCTTTTTCTTTCTAAATTTTTCCCCCCTCTATTTATTTATTTACTCCTTTTTTTGACTTCATTCTTTTTCCTTCTAATATTTTTTCTTTTCTTTCTTACTCCTTCTATTTTCCTCTTTCTTTTTCATTCTTCCTTTCTTTCTACTTTTTTACCTCTTTCTTTTTCATTCTTCCTTTCTTTCTACTTTTTTACCTCTTTCTTTTTCTTTCTTACTCCTACATTTACTTCTTTCTTTACTTCTAATTTTTTCTTTTCTTTCTTTTTCCTTCTTTCTTCTTCATTTTGATTTTGTCTTTTCTTTCTTTCTCTTATTTTTACCTCTTTCTTTTCCTTCTAATTTTTTCTTTCTTCTTTTCATTCTTACATCTTCTTTTTCTCCTCTTTCTTTTACAATCAGATTTTTTCTTACATCTTTTCTTTCTTGCTCAATTTTTTATCTCTTTCTTTTTCCTTTTGAATTTTAAATTTTTTTCCTCTTTCTTTTTTGCTCAAATTTTCTTTCTTCTTTTCTTTCTTACACCTTTTTTTACCTGTTTCTTTTTCTAATTTTTTCTTTCGTTTCTTTTTTCCTTACTCCTTTCATCTACTTTTTTTATTTCTTTTTTCCTTCCTTATTCACTTTTTTCATATTTATTAGTCTTTTCTTTTTCCTTCTAATTTTCTTTTTTTCTTTCTTAACTACTTCCTTTTCTTTTGATTTAGGTTTTTCTTTTTTCTTCTAATTCTTTTTACCCCCATTGTTTCCCTTCAATAATTCTCTTCTCTTCTCTTCTTTCTTTCTTATACACAAACCCTGTCTACAAAATATGAAGGCATTTAACATTAACAGAAAAGTATCCTACCTAGGGCAATAGCACTTTAGTTCTATTCAAAGTATTTGCCTTTGTGCCTCACGCATTTATCCCAGCATCCATTCCAAGGTCAACAATCAAATCACACAGGTTTTCATTTAATCACCAAAGTTAAGCATCATCAAGCTTGGTCATTACTTAGATAGAGGATCATTTGGGAACACAGGCCACTGTAAGCAACGTCTTACAATCCAAAAAATATTTCGGCTTTAATAACCCAAAAAGGGTTGATAAACTGTAAAAAAACAAATGAATCAATCAATCCTGATTATCTTGAAATATATATTTATCTGGATATGATGAGAAAATATAAAAAATTGTGTAGTGATTTTAACATGTTTTTGGTATAATATCCTAATATATATATATATATATATATATATATATATATATATATATATATATATGTATGATAAAAATATAGTTTTAAGGTGCACTATATTCAAGGCTATATCAATTAATTTCTTCATATTTGTCTTTGTATCTATTATCAAAGTCTATCTATCTCAAAGAATTATGCAATATATATATATATATATATATATATGCAACCTATGTATAATATATATATACTCGATTCTCCTGTTGAATTCGATGTATGAGGGTCAAGCAGATCAGTTCCCAGGAAACCGACAGCCCGACAATAGCACATGACAATTGATTATAGTGGTGAAGGTTTCGTGCAGGACTATCCACACTTTTTGAAGGGACGAATACAGGGACCTGGTACACTAAGTGCTACAAGGTCCCCAAATGACCCCCACAGCTATGGATAAATAGCAGGACAGACTGGGTTCTATAGCCTTGAATGGCAACTGGTCTATGAGAAGGACAACTCTGAATATATATATATATATATATATGTGCAACCTATATATATATATATATATATATATATATATAATTGCAGCCCATATATATATATATATATATATAAATGCAACCTATATATATATATATAATTGCAGCCCATATATAGATACATATATAAATATAATTGCAACCTATATATATATATATATATATATATATATATATATATATATATATATATATATATAATTGCAGCCCATATATAGATATATATATATAAATATAATTGCAACCTATATATATATAATTTCAGCTTATATATAGATATATATATATAAATATAATTGCAACCTATATATATATATATATATATATATAATTGCAACCTATATATATATATATATATGCAACCTATATATATATGATATGTCCTGGAAAGTGATATATAGCTAAGTTGGTTTCGGCTACTGTAATCAAGTAGTACACAGTAGCAGTAATCGACCGGTACTTGTCGTAGTTGCAGGTAATAGGTGTAGACCAATAGTATAGCCAATGACGTAGTCCAATGGGCGTCGTCACAGACTTAAACTCTGTCATACCTACACGTCCATATATATATATATCGGTAAATTGTCACTATTATATATTTTTAATCTCATATATTTCATGTTTGTTTTTGATTTTGTTGACTGCACAGTAGAGTAGGGTCAGTTGGGTACCGTCTGTGAGAAAAAAAGCACCATAATGTAATTCACACCACCAGAACTTTGGAAATGACATGCTGTATTGATTGGCATTCAGGCCAGAAGCTTCAACATGTCAGAGTATTTGGGTGTCAACCTGATAACAATGCAAAGGATTCGAAAAGAGTTGGATGAGTCTAATGGTGATTATGAAGGTGTTTGGAGTGATCACTAGTGATGGCGACGTCATGTCTCCATTCATCTTCTCATAGGGCCTCAGACTCAATGCAGAGGCCTACATCAAGTGCCTTGAAGAGGGAGTGCTGCTCTGCACGAAGAGGGTAGCTGCTGAAAGATACTATGTCTGGCAATAGGACTCTGTACCATGTCACACAAGCAGGCGAACCCAGTCATGGCTCTCAGACAATTTCTGTGACAATATCACCCCTTACATCAGCCCACCTAACTCCCCAGATTACAATCCCCTTTATTATTATGTGTGGGGTGCTGTTGAGCAAGAGACCATCAAAACTTGCTGTAACACCAAAGATGAACTGAAGGCAAGGATTATAGCAGCATTCACAAACTTAAGCAAGGAGACTGTCCAGAAGAGATGCAGGAGATCCCAAAGTCATCTGGAGGATGTGGTTGAAGCCAATGGTGATTTTATTGAATAAATTTACTCTTTAGTATTTCAAGATATTTTTTGTGTAATTTTAGTGAAAATAGGAACTCTTATACTTCCAGGTAAGTCGAAGATGGTAAGAATGCAGCCAGTGCATACATATCATGCACACACCAACGAAATTCACTGGGGAGTGGGGGGGGGGTAACCTCTCTTGCCAAGATCAAAATAGCTGTAAATATAAAATTAATAAAAGAAAAAAGAAGACCAGAAATGGTTCACCAGTGTGACAGTGTTCAATATCATGATGAACAATAGGGCGACGTTAAAGGAGCCTATCACTTCAAGCAAAAAGGGCTCAACAATACCAGTCCCTTAAAGTCACTCATTAATAGAGTATTATATTAATCTGTGTTCTGATTGTGTGGGATTAGGGGGAAAAAACACTACTTGGTGTCAGAGAGAAAATGAAAGAAAGAAATAAGGGACAATAGAAGTGAAAAGAGAGAGAATCAGATTAAATTGATATGAACAGATTCTACACCTTGATCTCAGCCAAAAGGCCAAGACGCAACCGTGATAAAAGAATCATTTTTCAGATGTTCAGTATCAAATGATGGAAAACCAAGTAAGGTAATCGCCAAAAATCCAGTTACCATAAATAAAATAACAATCTGCTGAATTATTATTAATTTATTATTAAGAGAAATCTTTGTAAGACAGAGATTTGGCTCGTAATAATAACTTCACTAAGAATATCTGCCGCTTTGTGGAACAGACTCCTGACATGATGCTTTCCCAACCACTACAATCTTGACCACGTCAAGTCACAGATTACCCATTATCTTTCCTACATAACTAGATGAACTGAATTCCTTGCCTTTTCTTGAAAAACAGGTTCTAGTATGATCATCAAAGTTAAGCAACATCAAGTCTGGTCAGTACCTAGATGGATGACTATTTGGGAATACAAGGTGCTGTAAACTTAGATGTGCACATGGTATAATGGGCTTACAGTCACATGACATGGAAACACCAGTTCCTGTATGATCACCGAAGTTAAGCAACATTGACCCTGGTCAGTACCTAGATGGGAGACACTAAGGAATACCTGGTGCTGTGAGCTTGGAAGTGCAGGTGGTGTAATGGATAAATCCTGACAATCGGAAATCTGAGAGCCAAATTCCAGTTGGGTTTGTTATATTTACTTATACACAAAAATATTTGGGAAAGATATAAATCCACCTCTTCTTCCCCCCCAGCTATGGGTTAATTAGTAGGACTTGTATGAGTAAATCATTATTATCTCTAAAAACTTCTTATAATCTAAAAATATTTTCTGGCTTTAAATAACTTGCATGAGGTTGATAAACAGTAAAAACAACTCAATCAATTTTTTCACACTCATATGACATACAACACAGTAATACTCTACTTGGAGTGACTCTTGAGTCTTATAGAGTGAAAATTAGTATAAAAAGTGATTATTAAACTGATTGCAACTAATAAAAAAAATTACAAAAATAAGTTAAATTTAAATGAGTTTACTATTTACATTATTTGGACTATTGTCCTCATCTTTGTTGCCATATTTATCACAATATTTCGGCCATTGTACGTTCCGGCCTTCTTCAGGTGGTTAAATGAGTTCATTTTGAAATGTATCCAGGATCTATATGGAAATTATCCAACCCTCTTACAGATCTCAAGAACTGCTTCTACAGCCTTGATATAAATTGGAAACTAGAGTTGACACTCTCCTATGAAGTTACACAGTCAGCAGTGTTACTTCATGTTTAATGCAGGGATTTTTGCTAAAGATTGTGTCAGCCACATGTGTCAGCTACACACTTCAGTCCAGATTTTCAAATCCAGAATCATAGTGAAAAATTAAGGAACTGATGGCAGTCCTTGCAAAGAATTTTTTTTTTTTACCTTTTTTAAGGGACATTGGGATTAGTATGCTGAAGCTCCAAAGGTAATACTTTAAAAAAGCCTAATGAGGAGTCTTCTGACTTTTTGAATCCCGTTCATTTATTGTCCTCTCCCCTTAATAATGTTTCTCTTTTACTTAGTTTCTTTCACTCTCAGCAACCCCTTGCATCATAGTGGCTTTATTGCCTTGCTTGGGGTGAAATAATTAGAAAAAGATTAATATTTACTCTCTGCCATTTTTTGTTTTTGTCAGTCATCATTCCCACAGATAAACGGAATGAAGCAGGAAATCCAGACTGGAACCAAATTTTCAAATCCAAAATGACATCCAC
>OZ010611.1:3557896-3607896 GCA_963932145.1 Acanthosepion lycidas
CAATATCTGTGAATTGCTATGATTTCTAGAGAAAGACAGTTGAGTAGTTTTTGACTGCTTTCACCACAGTTTTAAATTTCCTTCTATTATCCTTGCTACCAAACAAAGCTCAAAAGCCCTGCTATTTAATACTAATTTGGTGGTGTCATGCCTTTCCTAAGGGCATTAGAATGATGAATGTCACAGACTTGGTCAAAATTTGAAGTCTCTTTGATTCAACATTTGCATCAATAACTATTACTCTACCCACAAAGTCATCTTCCTTTAAATGCAGTACACGTTCAGAGTATAGGTGATCATGGCTCTCCACTACTTCCCATCCTTTGTAGCTCTTAGCAACATTTGCCTATTTACCACCTCTCCAACTCCCTGTTCTGTCATCCATTTACACAAACTTGTTAGGTAGGTTACACAATTTCTTTTTCTTCCCTCTTCACTGTGAGTGTTAAATTCTCCCAGCCCTCTTTCCTCATTAAGTGCCCCAGAAATTTAAAGTGTGGCTTTCTGATTCTCAGCAAAAGTATTCTCATTATTCCTATTACATTAATTATTATTACTTCCGGGTACCATGTCCTTTCTGGAAATAGATGATAGTGGCTTTCCACATCTTCCTACCTTTTGCAGCTATGAGTAAAGTTTGTCTTTTTATTATCTTTACCACTCCCTGCCAGATAATTGTCAGGTAGATGGCCCACTGCCTTATGTTGTCACTTGTGCCTTCAATATATCCTGTGTGTGTCAAATTTTCTAAGCCTTCTCTCTTCATCTTTCTTCATTTTTAAATTATTAACAAAAAAAACAAAACAAGGCTAGAGAATCCAGTCTGATTCTAAATTCTTTTTATATCCATTAGGGTTATAACTTTTTGTAACCTTATATTCTTGTGTCATAAACTGATGAACCTTTGTTCAAAAGTAATAAAAAAGGCATTAACTTGTTTTAGTTGTTGAAACCTCACCACCATCAAGCCAAAAATTTGATTTTATCAAATACACAATAAGGGTAAAAAATCCAAATATTTCTGAAGATTTATTTTTGTTTGCTAATGATGTAATTGAACAGTACTGATGTATTTTTTCATGCATTTTACAGTTTATAGCTATAGCATAACATATAACTTTACAAATAAACAAAATCAAGTTCGAGAAGCATCTATCAATATTTCTGAGATGAGGTAATGTAACTATTTACACTATTTACATTGTTCAGACTGTCATCTTCATCTTTATTATCATATTCACAATGTTTTGGCTGCTCTACACTCTGGCCTTCTTCAGGATCTATCAATATTTCTGAGATGAGATACTGTAACTATTTACACTATTTACATTGTTCAGATAGTTGCTCTCATCTTTGTTGTCATATTCATGACATTTCAGATGTGTGATCCAGCCTTCTTCTGGTGATATATGTTAGAATTTACAAGCAGAATTCTTTATTTTGTGCCCCAGAGTAGATTGTTCTAATTCCACATGCCATGCCTTTCTTAATATCTCAGTTTCAGTTATTTCCCTTTGATGACTCAACTCTCCAAGTTTTTCTTCACCTCTGCTGTGGCGAGGTATTGAACTCACAACACTTTAGTTTAAATCACAGTGGATAAAAGCATTGGTTGAAGCAATCCATTGACTTGACCCAAAGAACTGTGAACTGGCTACAGTGCAGGTGAACAAAATATTGTAGAGTTGAAATACTAAAGTGAAATAACTGAAAAATTTCAACAGACTGCAGCGGAGAGGACATTTTATTATAGAAGTGCATAGGGAAGGACATTTTACTATAGGAATGGATTGGAAAGGACATTTTACTATAGGAATGCATTGGAAAGGACATTTTACTATAGGAATGCATTGGAAAGGACATTTTACTATAAGAATGGATTGGAAAGGACATTTTACTATAGGAATGCATTGGAAAAGGCATTTTAATATGGGAATGCATTGGAAAGGGCATTTTACTGTAGGAATGCATTAGAAAGAGCATTTTACTATAGGAATGCATTGGAAAAGGCATTTTACTATAGGAATGCATTGGAAAGGACATTTTACTATAGGAATGCATTGGAAAGGACATTTTACTATAAGAATGGATTGGAAAGGACATTTTACTATAGGAATGCATTGGAAAAGGCATTTTAATATGGGAATGCATTGGAAAGGGCATTTTACTGTAGGAATGCATTAGAAAGAGCATTTTACTATAGGAATGCATTGGAAAAGGCATTTTACTATAGGAATGCATTGGAAAGGACATTTTACTATAGGAATGCATTGAAGAGTCCATCAAATTATGATGCAGCAAATCAATTATTTTAATAAAGTCGAAAAGTCCTAAAATTTATATCAATAAATACTAAACTTAAATAACAAGTTGATCCACTTAACTTTAACAAAATGACAATTGCAATATCTCTACAAATAGCATTTGTTATTTGATTCTTTTCAATTAATTGTCCAATTTCTATCTTAATTTTGCTGTTTAGTATAACAACAAAGAGAATAGATTATTGGTTAGTTTGTGAATATTTTGTGAAATAGAATCTTAATCTGGAGTTAAAGATATCCGTTGGTACGTGACCGGACAGACACAATTAGATTAGATCAATCTTTACTGTTTTTGTTAAATTAAATCAGTTTGCATTTTGTTAAGGCTTAATCCATCCAAACATTGATTTCAGATTTAAACTGTCTAGGCACGAATCAACAGGACACATAGGATAATGAAAAATTTGAATGGGAATAGCAATTTCTTCATGGCAAGTGAAAATTCAAATTAATAATTCATACAGTAACCATTCTTTAACACAAATTTTTTTCAACGTTGATTTATAGAAACCATACCTATAGTAAAATGCCATTTCCAATGCATTCCCATCGTAAAATACTTTTTCCAATGCATTCCTATAGTAAAATGCCTTTTCCAATGCATTCCTATAGTAAAATGCCTTTTCCAATGCATTCCTATAGTAAAATGCCTTTTCCAATGCATTCCTATAGTAAAATGCCTTTTCCAATGCATTCCAATAGTAAAATGCCTTTTTCAATTCATTCTTATAATAAAATGCTTTAGAATGGAAAAATCAACAAATTGTAAATGGAAATAAAATGTTTGAATCACTTCCTTAACATTTATCAGCAACAAAATGCATTAAATGACTTCTCCACACCCAAAAATACAAATCTCAAAAAATGCTGAATTTTCCTCAACAAAAGAATTTACATATTTCACATTCTTTGGTCAGGGATTTAAGATGAAATATTTTCTTTTCTTTCGTTAAAAAAAGGACAATCCCACCTGTAGTTTCAGTATTATGTTTCACCTCATTCTCACATGTAAGAAACCTGTCGTTACCTGTCCTTACTGCAAACATTGTCAACAAGAATTCTTTTCACCTATTGACCATGACAAAGATATTCAACAAGCACGGTTAGCAGCTCATAATTAGAAACTGACAAGCCAAGTTCAAATTCCAGTTGAATTAATTCAACAGTTGTGCAGATTTGCCATTTTAGCTATGAATGGCAACCTGGACTCCTCTGATCTAAAAATCACCTGGAGGTGTTTTAAGTTGAAGAGGGATTCTCCAGAATAATTTTGATACTAGAAAGCTTTTTTGAACTCAAAAAAGGTGGACAGAAGGTGGATGAATTGATTATGACCAAAATTATTCATCAGATTTCAAAACACAAAACACAATTTCATGGTTGCCAATAACCAAAAATTCTTCTATGGTTCTCCATAATTTCCGTCCTTTCTAGCTTTTAGTAAATTTTGTCTTTTTGATATATATATAATAAACAGACTGAAATAGATAGAGCGATAGATAATGAACAGTGAGATGGACAGACAGATAGGTAATGAACAGACTGAAATAGATAATGAATAGAGATAGATAGATACATATATATAGAATATATTCTCTAATATCAAATGAAACCAAATCCAATTCATACAACATATTCAACTTATGACATTTAAGAAATGTCAACTTTTAGAATATCCACTGACTTCTTAAATTGAAATGTTTATACCTTTTTGGAAATTGCCTGAACACAATCTGCTGTTCTTTCTGAGTTCAAAGACTGAGCATTTTTCTGGCAGGAAGACCTTTGAGAGAATAACACTTTGGTAAGGAAATGAAGATTTCGTAAGATCAAACTTTGAATTTTTTTCTTATAGTAAAAAGTGGAAAAGATATTTATAAGAGATAGATAGACAAGGAATATCATATTGTGATAGATATGAGTAGATTGAGATAGATAGCCAGATAGGAACAGACTGAAATAGATAAATAGATAGCTAGATAGGAAGAGACTGAGATAGATAAATAGATAGAAAGATAGGAACAGACTGAGATAGATAAATAGATAGAAAGATAGGAACAGACTGAGATAGATAAATAGATAGAAAGATAGGAACAGACTGAGATAGATAAATAGATAGAAAGATAGGAACAGACTGAGATAGATAAATAGATAGAAAGATAGGAACAGACTGAGATAGTTCTATCCTTATCTATCTATCTATAGATGGATAGATAGATACATAGATAGATAGATAGATAGATAGGTATGAACAGATTGAGAGAGACAGACAGATATGAAAAATGATATAGATAGGAATAGACAGACATAAAGAAATGGATTGATAAACAGATAAACTGAGATAGACAGAAATATATATATATATATATATATATATATATATATATATATGTATGTATCATATCCATGCACATATATGCACACACAAACACAAACACACATTATATATATATATATATATATATATATATATATATATTATATATATATATATTAGCAGGCTTTGCCCAGTTGCTATCACTCTAAAAAGTAAGATATATTTACTACTTGAAATATTTGAAACAAAAATTTTAAATGAACATTTCTTTCATAAATTGGACTGTTATAGTTAAGGAAAGTTTTACAAATAGATGCCAACTTGTTGAAGGCCAAGTAAAATGCAAATTTCAAACACTGTTCTGCACTATATAAGACGATATTCCTAAGCAAAACTATTTTTGATATGAAAATCAAAACAATCCTTGAATAAAACAACTGTAATAAGGATAGTTGATTAATGAAACACATTTTTTTAAAATCAATATGCAAATTAGTTAAACCTGAAGAATGATATCACCTAGAGGTAGATAATATATAATACAGATATTGAGCTTTTAGTGTGTAAATTTACACGTTCGGATACTTACCCGCCCCAGGGCTCCGTCCCTGTGCTGGTGGTATCACGGCTATGATTATCTTGGACCAGCTAAGACCAGTGAAAACACTCATGTACCCATGTTAAAAACTGACTTTGTGTCACAACCTGACTGTTGGGGGTCAAGTAAATACTGTGTGTAACTAAACTCTTTTTGATTAGTTACACATTTACTTATCATCTCTCAGTTGCGTCTCTGTCTTTGGGCAGAGTGTGCTCAGGGGCTTCTCTGTCAAAGGACAGAGGGACAAATGAGAAAATTATACTGAAAGATGCTCAGCCCTGGGGAACAGCTGTCAAGGCCACACACCTCCATTGCACCAGAGGGAGAGATCAGTGCTCACACTGAGGCCAGCGCAACTGACGGTTATGGTGGCTGAGGGGAATTTTTGTTCCTGTCCCGGATGTACGTGCTTGGGTCCCCACCTAAAAATAGACCTTGTGTCACATCTTGTCCAAGTGGGAGGACAGAGTAAATACCGTGTGTAAATTACTATAAAGAGTGTGTTAATTCCTCTCTTGAGGGGTATACACATTCGGATACTTAATGATCTCAGGGATCCATCCCTGCGATGGTAGTATCACAGCTATGATTAGCTTGGACTGGCTCTGACCAGCTTGGACCAGTAAAGACCACCTACAACTATCTTAGACCAGCTTGGACAAGTTATGACCAGCTAAGACCAGCAGCCCGAGTGAAGACACTCGGGTCTCCACGTTAAAAACCGACCTTGTGTCACAACCTGACTCAGTGGAGGGTCAAGTAAATACCGTGTAAATTACTATAAAGTAGCTTGTAACACATTATTTATCATCTCTCAGTTGTGTCTGTCCTTGCGCAGAGTGCACTCAGGTGACTCTGTCAAAGGACAAAGGGGCAACTGAGGAAAATCATACTGAGAGGTGCCCAGCCCTGGGGAACAGCTGCCCAAGGCTAACCCTCTCATTGCACCAGAGAGAGGGATCTGTGCTTGCACAGGGGCCAGCGCAACCAATGGTTGCGGAGGCTGTGGGTAATTTTTGTTCCTAGCCTGGGTACGCGCTTGGGTCCCCACATTATAAACTGACCTTGTGTCACAACTCATCTTAGTGGGAAGTCTTAGTGTATAAATTGCTATAAAGTAGAGTTTTTGGCTTTTTAACCCCAGAATTCGTTAGATAATTGTGCTCCAATTTTGTATTTATTCATACAGATTCCATAATACGGGTTTTACTTAATTAGCTATTATGTTTCTCTAACTCTTCAAATGTTGAATGTATAACTAATTCTAATTTCTATTTTCTCATCTTTACAATATATTAATTTTATCTGTTCTGCCACCCATGAAATAAAAATAATTGTTTGCACGGAAAATAAGGATCTACATACAACATATTGTTTTTAAATTAAGTGGCAGCAGCAGAATTATCATTGAATTTTTAAAATGTAAGCTTAAACATTAATGCAATACTTAAATGCAGCGATCAATTTTGAGTTCTTTTGTAGTTTATTGATGCTTATCACATATACTCCTCCCTAGCTATTGTGATGATGGCCAAACCAAGATTCCTCCAAAGGAACTAGCTTAAATGCCGGATAATAGGATGGCTTTTAAGTTAGTTTATAATAAAACGTGCACTGCAATTTTGGATACAAAAGGAAAATAATTTGGCAACCCTGAATCTGAGTTCAGCAAAAATTGTGCCCAGTGCCTAACTTTTGTAGGGCTTTTGAATGAGCTATGAATCATTGAAATCAAACCTGTGAGAGTGGAGGAGTTGCTTGGACACACACACACACAAGCACACATACACTTTATATATAAGATATAAACCGGTGGTAACAGAAAAATTGTTTAAATCATGTAACAGCATAATTGTCCATCACACAAAATGTTTAATATCTAAAAAAAACCACTAAACTAATGGAGTTTCTTTTCCCAGGTTTTCAGATGTTTAGACATCTCAACACCATTTGTTAAAAAATCACTGAAAAACCCTTTGAGTTATTCAGCTAGAAATAGAACAGGTTAAAATCATTTTGTATCAGCCCCACTATCTTCTGAAATGAGCAATGGTGAGAGGAAAAATATCATGCAGGCCTTCAGTAATGGTACCAACATTCTGGCTTCCATCTTCAAAGTCCATTCAAAAACCATCAAGAGAAAGGTGAATAAGTTTTAAAAAGAAGTAACAGTAAAGAGGAAAACTGGATCAGGAGGTCACAACAGGAAGAGGGATCATCATTTCAACTTAGAGCTAAAGAGAAAAAGATCCAACTCAATCCATAAGACGTTTGACACATGAGTGAGGAGTTTCAGCTATGATAGTGAAAAAAGACTTGAAAATGAAATCATACATGAAATGTGTGAGGCACTTTGTTACTCCAGGACAGAAAGATAGAAGGTTAGAGAAGATGGAGATCATCTTAAATAAGTTGTAAAATGATTCTGGAATAATATATATATATATATATATATATATATATATATATATTTATGAATAAAAATGACAATAGGAAAACTGGTAATTGCTGACGCGTTTCATCCAATGTGGACTTTATCAAAGCAAAATACGAAAATGAATTTGATAAAATCCGCATTGGACGAAAGGCGTCAGCAATTACTAGTTTTCCTATTGTCATTTTTATTCATAAATATTGTCTTCTCTACTGGCTAAATCGGAGAAATTTTCATACATATATATATATATATATATATATATATATATATATATATATATATATATTAATATTTTAATTTTTTTCAATACTTCATGAACTTACAATCCTTAGCTATGATTAATTAATGATGAACATGTCATTTTCATTTATGATCGATTTCATCACGATTCTTCTGTTAAGCTTCGAGAATAATTATACATTCTTATTGCTCAAAAGAGAGTCCAATCTTGTTATAAAAACATCAGAGAATTCCAGTAAGATATCTTTAATCATTTCTAAGATACAACAGTTGAAAACTTAATCTAACAATTGGACAATTTTGTTGTTTCACCCGGTGTGTGTGTGTGTGTGTGTGTGTGTGTGTGTATATATATATATATATATATATATATATATATATATAAAATACAGATTGATAGAATTTGTTGACTTCTCAATGCTTCGTGGGTTATTTAAAGCCAAAACATATTTCTGATAGCAAGTGGTTGCTTACAGACCTTGGTGTTTGGAAGTGATCCCCCATATAAGTACTGACCAACCTCAATATTGCTTAACGTCGGTAAGATGTTTAACAGCTATTCATCAACTTTTTTTTACCATAGGCAGATAATCAGGAAGTGATAGATAGATAGATAGGAACAGACCTAGATAGATATATAGATAGAGAGGAACTGATTTATATATATATATATATATATATATATATATATATATATATATATATATATATATGTATGTATGTATGTATGTATGTATGTATGTATATAGAGCTAGATAGATAGAGATTGATATAGACAGATAAATAGAAATTGAGATAATGAAGTGATTCAGATAGAATTCAAAGCAAATAGAAATGGATTTAGATTGATCATAGCTTTATCTAAGTCTGATCAGATCAAAGATTGATAGAGATTTTTTAAGCCCAGATGAAAAAAAAAAGGTGGAAAGAAAAAATCGTCATTATTATTTACAATGTCATAATGTACTGAGAAAAAAGTCAACCATACTTATAATCATTTTATATCATCACCAGGGGCATATAGAGACCCCACCCTTCAAGTCATTTCTCTCAAATATGTTTAATCATTTCATTAAATGAATTACATAAATAAAATCCACAATTCAAAGACGTCACCATTTCATGTTTAGACAAAGCATTTTAGAAAATTAAATTCTGAAATAAAAAAAAATGAGAACTTTCAAGTGTTTCATTTAATAAAAGCGATTTATTGTGAATTTCCATTTTCCAAATCAGGGTCATTACAAAGTTAGATTTTATGCTTTTAATCTTTCAAGATAGATAGATAGATAGATAGATAGATAGAAAGAGACTAAGATAGAGGATTACTAAGACAGATAGAAACAGACTAAGACAGATATATAAACAGATAAGATAGAGGCAGACTAAAACAAATAGATTGATAGATAAAGAGATAAATACATAGATAAATAGACTAAGATATAGGCAGACTGCAATAGATAAATAGATATAAACAGACCTACAGAGATAGATAAATAGAAAGAGAGTTAGACAGATCAACAGATAGATAGATAGAAACAGACTAAGATGGATAGAAACAGACTAAGACAGAGAAATAGACTAAGATAGATAGAAAGAGACTAAGACAGAGAAACAGATTAAGATAGAAACAGACTAAGATAGATAGAAACAGATTAAACAGATAGAAACAGACTTAGAAACAGACTAAGACAGAGAAATAGACTAAGATAGATAGAAACAGACTAAGATAGATAGAAACAGATTAAGACAGATAGAAACAGACTAAGATAGAAACAGATTAAGACAGAGAAACAGATTAAGATGGAAACAGACTAAGATAGATAGAAATAGACTAAAATAGATAGAAACAAAGACAGATAGAAACAGACTAAGATAGATAGAAACAAGATATTTAGTTACAAATCGATACATAAATGCATTTATGTTTTTTTAAAACATTTTTAAGAGAATTACTTCTCTTCATTTTTCTGCTGTGATAATTCAACTGATGTTTCAAATAACAAAATAGAATCTAACATTGTCTTTGTGCAAAATGAGTTCAATGAAAAGAATGGCTTACCTTCTTGTTCAGAAGAATTATCAGAAGTCTACAAAGCAGAAAAACATTGAACGATGGCGCTCACTACAGCCAAATCAAAAACTCCAAAACCCAGCCTTTTTTTTTCTGAGCACAAAAAACCTGAAAGTCACCACCAGACATCTGATCTTTTTGTCTAAATGTCACGTCAAGGATACTGCTTAAATAGTGCGGATGGGTGAACCGAAAAAGCAAGTCAAACGACTGATTAGGGAAGTGGACGCACGATGGAGGGCGACTGTAACTAGCATGAAAAGGAGCTGCCCCATTATGGTATCAAGTAAGAATTGCTATCTCTAACCAAAATATTCTTACATTTCTTTTATTCAAAAGTTAATTTTATATATGGCTGACCGTATGACTTAACTTTTTATGGATTTGATATCTACAAACAGATATCAAATTAATAAGACAATCTATATATATAAAACAGAGGATGGCTGTCTGTCTGTATGATACCTTTTCACTCAAGATTCACCCAACTAATTTTGACCAAACTTGGCACATACACTGTACAATATAAGAGATAGGTTAGTGTAAAAAATTGATAATTTTAAAAAAAATCAATAATTGATAAAGCCAATCAAAAATCGATAAATTCAACTTTTTTCCTCCAAACTTGATACTTGGTTACTTACATCATGACAAGCTCAACAATACCTCATTTTTATTTTTATGCCACTGTCTTTAGTGAAAAACTGCAAAAAGCAAAAAATCAATTTCACCACCTCTAGAAATAGTTTGACCAATCAATCAGAAAGCTTTCTCAACCAGGATATAAAGGAAAGTTGGATCTCTGTGTCATGCCAAAAGGTTTTTCTTGTCCATCCTTCACATCTACAAATCTACCATTTGTGCATGCATGGAATTCTGTTGCCATATATGATCTGTTGACCCCCGTAGTTCATTTTGAGGTTCTCGACAAAATCCAAAGACAGATATGCAAAGTGATTGGTCCTGACTTGGGGTCTTGACTCTAGTCACTTTCCCACCAATGTAATGTGGCTTCTCTCTTTTCTATAAATATTTTTATGACATCTGCTCAGACAAGCTATTTTCACTGGTGCTTCGACTGCATGAATTTAAGTGTGCTACTAGGTTCGCATCTTGGTCCCACCCTTTTACTGTCAAAACAAATCCAACCGCCACTTCTACTCCAACAGCTTTTTCTCTAGCACTTCCTGACAGTGAAACTCCTTTCCTCTTACTTGCTTCCCTGATAACTATAATCTTCAAAAATTTAAATATAATGTCAATTGATATCTTCTGTTGCCTTGGTCCCCATTCTTTTTTTTTATCCTTCTGCATTCCTCTTTTTGTCTTTTCCTCAACCCCACACCTATAGCCAATCTTTTCCCTTAGTTACACTCTCTGTAGTCTCATGTGTACTAGTAGCATTCCTGACTTACTTAGGGTGAAATGCTTAAAAACATAATTAGGGGTGCCTATTTAAAGTGGATATATAGATGTGTACAAACTATTGCTCTTTCATGTAAAATGCATAAAACCTCTGGTCCATCCAGTAATCACCCAGCAGATCCTCATAAATAAATTAAATTGAAAAAAATTGCTTTAAACATTGTGTTGTAATGGAATGTCCCACACTCCCTATCACCTATGTGGACTGTCTATATCAGTAGATATATATAGTGATCACAGTATATACCTGGCAACTTGCTTCAGGAATTATTAGCCTGCTAACCAATTCCCTGTTTGTCAGTAGTGTATTCTCTTTTACAATAAACCTCTCTTTCTTTCATCTACACCCGTGTTGCAGTTCCTTCACTCGAGTACCACCTTTGTCTGTTTGTAACCTTCTTTAAGGATACAACACATTATTAATAACATGGCTTCTTTAAAAAGAATAGGTAATTGGTAGATTTCAGAATATGACACCGGTACCTCCAGTGTCTACTAGAATTCCCACAAGTCAAGCAAGTACATTTACCATTATTATTATTTTTGTCATAAAACATTTGAGGAAGATTTGGCTAATCAATTAGGGGTCACAAATGAATAGAGTAGTGTCCATGCATATCCTGCCCTTTCCTCAACTACCTGTGCCACTCAATTTCTTCATAGTATATTCTCCATAAGCCATTTTTAATAGTGCTCACTCAATTTCTGCCATAAATATATTATGAACACACACAACTTCCTCTACTGTTCATCAAATGTCTAAGTAGGAAATCATCTATATATTAATTGTGAATGTCAGTGTGTCACATTTTTTCAACTTAAGGGGACACAACTCTCTAAATGAAAAAATTACTGTTCTCAAATTACAGTGTTTCAAAATAAAATTGTCCGTGTTTTCAAGTTTATTCCTAGAGGCCATGGCCCTACATATCCTACCATTTGGGAATCAGGCCGACTCCGTGAGCAAATTAAAAACATTCCAGGTTGGATCCAGACCCACAATCATGAAATTCGGATTCCCAAGTTTTCATTACTGCGATTGTTTTTTGCAATTTTTTTGTGTAATTTTTTGTGACAAATTTTTTTGTATGATAACAATTTTTATAACTTGGAAATAAATTTGAGAATAATCAAAATTAATTGCAAAATTCAGTGAAAGTCACCCATGAAATAAAAATAATTGTATAGAAAGTAAGGACCTATGTAGATTAAAATGTCTTTAAATTAAGTGGCGGCAGAAGAATTATCATTTAATTTTTTTGAGCTTAAATATTAATGCATTCTTCTGTAGTTTGTTGCCTATCGCATATACTCCTCTCTACCTACTGTGATGAAGGCCTGATAGGGTGCTTATATATTTTACAGAAATCATGTACTTATATCTGTGTCCAGGTAGGAAATAATATACTTATATTTTACCTGATATCTTGTCTTCTTAGAAAATAACATCTTACCTGAAAAAAATAAAATAAAATAATATTAGAAAAAGGAAATTAAATTTTAATTTAAATTTCAGTCAAACAAAATATCAAGAGTGAAAATTCAGTTCCTGGAATTAACTTCTCAAACTAAAACAAACTACTAAATAAACGATCAGAACAAATTTTTTTATTTTTAAAAAATTTTTTTTTAAAGCCATTGTATGTAGATTTACTATGTTACTTAAAAATTGATAACTGAAAATGAACATAAATAAAAAAAAACAATTAAAATAAATTAATAAAAAATAAATGAGAAAATAAACAAAGTAAATAATAAACAAATAAGCAAGCCACATTCGTACAGATTAACACAAGAAAACATTGTAATAATAACCAACAATGAATAATTAATAATAAATAAAAACTGCATCTGGATTCACAATTATTCGCACCCGATAATCCCTAGAATAATTTGAAACTGTTACTGTCCACCAAAATAGCCATTAGAAGAATACAATAGAATACCCACAATGCAAGACACTAGACTTCCCACAATGCATCACTGATCTGTATATAAATAGTTGAGCAGAAACATAACACTCAAGGCCTGACAATTGCGTTTAACATGAAACAGACTGTCACCTTTAGGCATTGATGTCAATGCCCACTTTTATATATATATATATATATATATATATATATATATATATATATATATATATAGAGAGAGAGAGAGAGAGATAGATATATTGCTTGAGGATGAAATGGAACTAATGTCTTTAATTTAATTACAAAATTAAATTCGAAGCTTTTAACTTCCATTTTTGAAACATGGTTAGAACTGTGTAGTGAAAAGAAACATATTTCAAATCAGTTAATTTATAATATTAATGCTCTGTAAATTTACATTAAGCACTATTTTGTAAAAATAAAAATATCTATAAGAACACCAGATTATATATCTTACTGTTCTTTATATATATATATTATATATATGAGAGGGAGAGAGAGAGATTAAGATAGAGATAAATAAAATAGTCGTATTTGCAGTGTTTGTTTTAATTCCTGACCACTGATAATCCATTTTTATTGCTTTTCAATGCATTCTATATTAAAATGTTTAATAACGCATTTACATTATACATATAATTGACATATTTTGTCATGACCACTGACAATCCCTTTCTTTTATTTTCATTTTTGTGTACTTCAGATGGCAAATTATCCTTCGTACCCTTTATATATTATCACTTTGAGTGCTAGTGTTAATAAAATAGTACTCAATGTAGAATAACAGAGCTATAACTTATATATTAATAAGAAATATACATTTTTTTCCTAACTGGTAATGCTACCAGTGAGGAATATATATATATATATATATATATATATATATATATATATATATATATACACACACAAGTATAGGATTGGTGTATACAGAATAAATTCCAATAACCAACAATTACTATTCTTAAAAGAGTGCTCAATACAGAGTAGAGCGAATATAATTATTTATTTAAAAATTATAACATAAATAATTTATAAAATCACTACAAAAATAGCCATTTTCTTTAAACACGTCTAGTATCTTATCAAAAGATGATGTTGAATGTAGATTGTAGAAATTTTTACAATCTACATTCAACATCATCACTTGATAAGACACCAGAGGTGTTGAAACATAATGGCTATTTTTGTAGTGATTTTATAACATATTTATGTTATAATTTTTAAATAAATAATTATATATATATATATATATATATATATATATATATATATATATATATATATATATATATATATATACCCAGGTTAGATGAGAATGAATAGAGTGCAATTTCAACGTTTGTAACATCTAATTTAATAGAGGGTTCAATACAAAAATAGAGCAATATTATTTATTTTAGGATATTACATCAAAAACCTGTCAAGATCACTATGACATATTTTAAATGTAATATCCTAACATATATATATATATATATATATATATATATATATATATATACATACACATGGTTATTCAAAAACAGTGAACTGATTTCATGATGCATTGCTTCAGTTTTCAAGCATTGTCATAAAATGAGTCAGTGACCAATTGAAAGAGGAGTTTTCTAAGTTTTAAATGGTTTCCTTTGCTTCATCAGGCAAGCTATCTGGTGATTAAATGATTTTTAAGGAAATTTAAAAACAAAGTTTTACTTCTTTCCTAAAAGATACCCCACTTTAATTTTCAGAAAAGAGGTAACACTTTGTTTTTAAATTTCCTTAAAAATCAATTAATTACCAGTTACTTACCATCGCCTGAAGATGTACAATCATACTATTGAAAGCTTTTGTGAAGCGATTTCAGAATGTTTTTATTATAATCGCTTATAATAAAAATATAATAATAATAATAATAATAATATATATATATATATATATATATAAAATCTTTGTGTGTGTTGATTTCATTTATTGGGAGATAGTTGAAATTTTATACTGGGAACTCAAAATGAATCTAAATTTTCCTCTAATTAAATGACTTTTGATTCTTTTCACAATTATTTTCTTTTAAATTTAGTGAATGGATCTGTGTCCTTTTCATATTGTACAAAACGAACAAATCACAAGACATTTTTAGAAACACTGCCTGCTTAATTTCCACCGTGTACTAGTTGGTATTTAGTAAGCTGAGATGTGACCATGTTTATAATTGACGTTATTAACAGCTGTTTTCCCATTTTTTTTTGATAATGATTGCTTCCAACAGTTAATAACATTAATTAAGAAATTAAGAATATGTCTACTTTCGCCAACTTTTGTACAATCAACAATGGCACTAACGTACCATTTATCAGAGTAAGTCTAAAAGTAGAATAATAAAAAAAATCTTTCAAAAATCACTAGGAACCAATAAAGCTTTGGTTGATTTTTCGATTCATTGAAAAAAGAAAAAGAAAGAAAAAGCCTGTACACATTGAAGCCTTATTAATAAAAGCAAAAAAAACAACACTTAATAATATCAACTATGAACATGAACACCATATCTTGACCATGTTTTGAAAAATGAAAATATTATATAAAAACATACATGCAACAATCTATTTCTTGTTAACAGTTAATATATTTCAATGTTGAAAATGGCTAAATGTATAGCCGAAAGCGCTTGGATAAAAAGAACATTTGGACAGTTTTTATATAATTTATCGTCTGAAATGTAAAAAAATTATTAGATCTCATGAGAAATTGTATATAAAAACTAAATCAAAGCACCTTGTCTGTCGTATTCAATGAAATGTACATGAAAGAAGGACTGCTGCCTAAATACACAAACAAATATATAAATATATATATATTTAAGATTTCATCAGACTGGATTTGTTGATGTTACCACATTTACACATGCACAGGAATCGTATCACGAAAAAAATCATTCCAATTTGTCATATTTTTCTAAATACTGCTTGTTGATATACAAAATTATATGTTGTTACATCATATATATATATATATATATATATAAATATGGTATAAATATCTATATTTGTATTTATATATATATATATATATATATATATATATATAATTATTTATTTAAAAAAAAAAATTTATAACATAAATATGTTATAAAATCATTACAAAAATAGCCATTTTGTTTCAACACCTAACTGCTAAAATTTATAATAAAAATTTTTCGATTGGTGATACTGTTCGAAATACATACGGGTCATCTATAGCAGATCATTTCATAAATAGTCCTGGTTGTGCGGTGGACTTCAGTGTGAATTGGTTTTCTGTGTTGTCCAGTTCACACTCGTTGTTCCATCTGAAGGTGTTGGAGACGCTGTTTATCAAGTCTGAGCAACCTTCTCTTTGTAAACAGAGAGATTGTTTGCTTGGGCTTGCTCTTCTGAGTCTCTAGCATCTTTAGGTGTTACAACTGTCCCTTCCTTTTTTTTTTTTTCTCCTTGTTCATAATTTTTCCCCCGTTTACAGCTCTGAAGAGAGGGGGTGAAACCGGTCGGCTGGTATTTTATTTTAATAACATCATGGTCCAATGTAAAAATATTCTTGTTTTTAACGCCGTAATAAAGTTTTGTACCACAAAAAATATTTTTAAATATATATATATATATATATATATATATATATAATTATTTATTTAAAAAATTTATAACATAAATATATTATAAAATCACTACAAAAATAGCCATTTTGTTTCAACACTCCCGGTGTCTTATCAAGTGATGATGTTGAATGTAAAATAAACCATTTATTCTACATTCAACGTCATCACTTGATAAGACACCAGAGTTGTTGAAACAAAATAGTGATTTTATAACATATTTATGTTATAATTTTTTAAATAAATAATTATATCTGCTCTACTCTGTATTGAGCACTCTTTTAATAGTAATTGTTGGTTATTGGAATTCATTCCGTATACACCTATTATATACTTGTATATATATATACATATATATATATATATATATATATATATATATATATAGTGTGACCCGGATATAAGAGAGATTTTCTCTGGTCCCAAATTAAGGCCATACTTACCTAAACAAAATAGACCAAACCCGGATATAAGAGAAACCCGGTATAAGAGACTTCTTATCCAGTCCCGACAACTCTCTTATATCCGGGTTACAATGTATATATATATATATGCACACACAGACAGATAGAATGTATATATATATATATATATATCCAGGTATGTGATAAAAACAAATGGAGTATAATTCCACTGTCCATAGCATTTAATTTTTAAAAAGAGGCTCAATACAGAGTAGAGCTTAATATTATTTATTATATGAGATTGAAATAAAAACATGTTAAAAATCGCTACACAATAGCTTTCATGTTTCAGCAATCAAATTTTACCTCCTTAGATGATGGTAAATAACTGGTGAGCCTCACCAGTTTTTACCTTCGCCTGACGAAGTACAACTGTCATGTTGAAACATGACAGCTATTGTGCAGCGATTTTTAATATGTTTTTGTTTCAATCTTATATGTATATATATATTTTGAAAAAAACCCACTGTTGGTATGACTAACAGACAAATTGCCAGACGACCTAACATCTTAGACAAGGAAAAAATGACGAACAAGGAAAGGAAACAGGAACATTGTCTAAAGCATGAAACCTTATCTATTTGTTAAAGTAAAATGTTTGATGCCCAGATTATCAAGATTATCAAGACGGAGCAAAGAATTCTTCACTAAAAATGACTGACAATGCACTTCATTTAAGTTTTTTTTTTTATTGTGTTTGTTTTCTGTGCAAACAAGAGATTTCTTTAGTGGATAGAGTTACCTTGTTAGTCATTTTCAATGCAACATGTATTATAGAGTGATTGCTGCTGAAATGCACAATAATAGAGGTGTGTGTGTGTGTACATTGAGAGACCCAACTGCCAGAGTTCCCAATGAGGCCTGAACTCACAGCCTTTTTTCATTGAATATAAAACATAATGAAACTAAATTCAATTATTTTAAAAGAAAGACAAAAATAATCGATAGATCAATGCATCTCAAAGGCAACCGAGTGCTCAATGCAAAGCCAAGGTTTTTAATCAAAGATAAAAGAAAAACGTCTTCCCTAGTCGAAGGCTCCATGGAACAAAAGAAGCTTTTTGTGACCGTTATCGGAAGGGACGGTGTTAGACCTTGAAGAAAGAAAGGAAGAAAGAAAGAAATCAGGTCAAGATAATCAATGAACAGAGAAGTGACAGGGATGGTTTGTAAATTGAATCAAAATGGGTGGATCTCAGGTTGGGAGTGAGGAGAGAGAGAGAGAGCGGCTCAGATTACTATGAAAGAATGCACCATAAAAGAATTTTGGGTACTAGCAGATGCATGTACATGTGAGAATACAAATGCAACTTCTCAATCTCTCTCTCTCTATATATATATATATATATATACACTCCTGAAAAATTTATATTCAGTTGAGCTCTCTGGGGAGGAAATGTGAGTTTGTAAACAGTGACTATTACTGCTAATAATGCAAGACTCTTCAATAAAGCGAATCGAGTTCTCTCGGTCACTGTGTGTTTATCTAAAAATAAATGCACTTAAATTCTCTTTCATCCTTGCCATGCATCAACAGCTTAGTGGTAGAATCTCTGACTGACACCAATTCAGCTGGGTTTCAATCCTAGCTAGGGGCAACCAGATGCCTAGCCACACTGAGGAGCTGTGATACAGCATATCAGTCTGTCTGTGGATGACAATATATATATATATATGTCAATTACAGACAGTACTACTTTGCTGTATCACTGCTCCTCACTGGATGACTATATATATATATATATATATATATATCAATTACAGATACTTTGCTGTATCACAGCTCCTCAGTGCAACTAGACATCTGAATACCTCAAGCCAGAATTGAAACCCAACCGATTTGGTGTCAGTCAGAGTTTCTACCACTGATCTATCTTCATTTGACAGAATGAGCCAGCTAAATCTAGCATATTGTTTTTATGAAAATTATCTAAGTCAGTTTCTATCTATAAATCTATTCATATCTACAAGGTACGATGGATAAATTGTCATCTGAATGATGCCGAAATGAAAATAACACCGACATCTCATTTTAACAGATATATTTACCAAAATGACACAAAAATATCTTGAAATACTAAAGAGTAAATTTATTTGATAGAAACAACTTCCGAATCTCCTACAACTCTTTTGGATGGTCTCTTTGCTTAAGTTGGTGAATGCTGCTTGAATCATTGCCTTCAGTTTATATTTGGTATGACAAGGACTTTTTTGGCGTCTCTCTCAACTGCACCCCACACATAATAATCAAAGAGGTTGCAGTTTGAGGAGTTAGGTGGCCAGATATCCTGTTGCCAGACATAGGATCTTCCAGCAGCCACCCTCTTTACCCAGGACAGCACTACGTTCTCAATGCACTAGACATAGACCTTTGTGCTGAGTCTGAGGCCTGTTTGGGAAGATGAATGAAGCCATAATGTCGTGATCATTCTAAACACCACTGTAGAACAATCACGTAGTCAAGATAAACACTCAGTTGTGGAGCAAGCTGAGTGAATAATAACTCCACCTTGAGAAAGAGAGCTATTTATGGTGCCATGGAGCATCTCATTGTGCTAAAGTGGAATAGTCCATTGCTTGGGCTGTGATTGGCTGATGATACCTGAGTGGAGGTATTTCTAAATAAATACCAGCTTGATTCATCAGTTAGTTTGCAGGGTTTGTATTAAGTTCATCCCCTGGTGTGTTGTTTTTGCTATTGACTTGTTTCCTTTGCGTCGAAAAGATAAGCTTTAAGTTTACATTTTTGCAACCTTTTTTGACTTTCAGTTTTCCTCGTTCTATTTTTGCATTTGTCTAATTTTTTCTCTTTATTTTCCGTTTTATTTTTGCTTTTTGTATTATTTTGCCTTTTTCTTTCAGTTTTTGTTTTCTTTTTTAAATTTTCCTTGTTTTCGTAGTCCATTCTTTCTTCTTTTGTTTGAGTTGTTTATTACCGTTTGAGTTGTTTATTACCGTTTGAGTTGTTTATTACCGTTTGAGTTTGTACGTTTTTTCTTGTTTATTTTGATTATTATTTTTTACGTCTCTGAAAACACCAACATACCTTAAAAAAGCAACAAAAGCTTAATTGTTCGGCGTGGTGGGCCGAAAAATCCCATCATGGCCGACAATAACATTGAGAAGAATACACCGCCTTCACAACCGGTGTCACCCCAGAAAACGGCCTGGGGGAAAAACAGGCCCCCGGAAAAAGATGCAGCATATTACTGCGAACAGAGAAAAAAATTCGAGGAATCATTCAAAGGCAATGAATTCCTCACGATTCAAGAAGCGCTGAATGCTGTCGACACGAGAACAATATCTCTCCTAACTTCGGATATAAAAACCCGAAAGTTGATCGGCGTCGGCAGAGAGGTAATGGAGGAGGCCTTAAGAACCTTACAAATCAACCCCAAATTTCTGGCGCGGAGGACGAATGCTCTGTGGGACATACTCCTCGCCACGGAAGAGCAGGCAAAGGCTCTGGCAGGAAGCCTACTTGCAACAAAGAACCTGCGCATTCAGACGGAATATATGGGAACCCGCAGGACCAAGGTTACGATCCACGGGGTCCCAGTAGATATCAACGAGGACAGGATGGGGGCCTTCTTCGCCAAATATGGCGAGGTGAACGACGTCAAGGCCCTCGTTAGCAAAGGCGGCATCCTGACCGGCGACATGGAGGTGCAAGTAACCTTGAACAGGGAAAACTTCCAAGAGATCCCAAACACCTTGGTGTGCCGCAAAAGAAGAATGCTGGTCGTGGTGGAGGGGAGGAAGCCATGCTGTTGGGCGTGTGGTGCGTCAGGACACATGTCCAAGGAGTGCCCTGGCAAAAATAAAGTCATGCCGATGCCCCCTCCAGCAGCAGCAACAACAACAGTAGTGGTTGAAAAACCATCCGGAAAACCTTCCCAAGAAGCCTGGAAAGAGGTGGATAAGGGGCGGAAGAATACAACTGTTTCAGCCCCGCAGGAAACGCCCCCTAAAAAACACCTCGAAAAGAGGCCAAAAGAAGGACAAGCTTCAAAGGAGCAAACTAAACAGAAAAAACAAGAGAAGCAGCAGCAGCAACAAAACAGCGACATGGAGGTGGAGGAAGTGCCTCCCAAACGGGCTGCCTCCTTGAAAAGGAACCGAGAGGAAGACGAGGAGGAAGAAGAACAACATGCTGAACAAGCAGATCGGATAAATAGACTAATTGGTCATATTAGTGACGATAGGGGCAGGGAGAAAAACAAAGTTACATCCGCCCCCTCTTCACCATTGAAAAAAGAAAAAAACACTTCTGCAGATAGGAGTCTCCCTCCCTCCCTGTCTCGATATCCACTTCCGCCTACCACCCCCACACCCCCGCACACACCTACTCCTACTGCTTCAGACCCTCCAATTCCCCAATCACCCCTCCCTACTCCAACCTCTTCGTCCACTCCCACTCCACCACCCCCAGATAGGGGAAAAAAGAAGAAAAGGATCTTCGGCAAGGTCGAAGAAATTTGTAGAGCAGAGAAAGGGGAGATAGACAAAAACCTCTCCTCTCGCAAGAGAGCATTACTGGGGCCGCTAATTAAACTGTCATCTGTTGATGGTAAATCAGTGGAGGACCCCAGAAATTTTCCTGGTGCCCCGGGAGTTGTCGGACTGATCCGGGATTCCGGCAGGCACTTGAAAGTCTGGACCCATCTCTTCGAAGCCAGAGAAGCCTTCCCAGAGATAAGGATGGTGGAGACTGGGTCGCAAGATCTTAAAAAAATGCACTTGTTTTGTTCAGGGAGGGCCCCCGTACGTCTCCACCCTTCATTATATAGGGCCCTAAAACTAAATTACCCCACGGACGTCGGCGGGATTGTCACAGAAGGACGGATAACGTCAGAGTTAGGCGTGGGGAGCCTGGGACAATCCGTCGGGGTCCTTTCACCCGCAGATTTCCGTCCTGTATGTGAGTAGGTTTATTGCACTTCTTCTTTTCTTTCTTTGCAGGCTTAGAAGATGTCTATTAAGATAGCGACTTTGAATGTGAGGGGCTTAAGGGATCGGGGTAAGGCTGCCCGCCTGCTCCGGGACCTTCTGTCCCTGGATGTGGATGTTGCCGCGATCGAGGAGACCCACTTTGTTTGCAGTTCCGATGCGTGTGTGCTGGACGATGACTTTGTCGTCTATTCAGCATATGGGGACCGTTCTGCCAGAGGAGTTTCTTTGCTTGTCAGGCGTACTCTTGATGCGAAGGTGGACCTTGTGCATACCGATGCCGAGGGCCGGTTGATCGTGGCCGATATTGCCGTGAAAAGTGGTTCGTTCCGAGTCGTTGCGGTTTATGCGCCCAACGACCGGGAGGAGCGGGTCTCGTTTTTTCGGCGGTTGGGGCCGTTCCTAGTGGATTCAACGCGCCTAGTTTTAATGGGGGACTGGAATGCCATCCTGGACCCCAAGTTAGACAGGGGGCGGGGAGCTAGCGGGAGAAGGGGCGATCGTAGCCTGGTTGATCTGATCGACGATTATGGTCTCGTCGATAGATACCGGGTCGATCATCCCGGGGGGAAAATGTGGACGTGGGCTCTTAATTGGCCTTTTGACAAGGTAGTTAGCTACCTTGACAGAATGTTAGTTAGAAGAGCCGACATAGATCTACTAGATTGCCCTACGTTCCACTGGGTAGGCTATTCGGACCACAAACTCGTTTGTGCCCGGGTGGCGTTAGACTGTAGGCCTAGAATGGCTGGGTACTGGAAGTTCAATCTGTCCTTACTGGACAGGGAGGACTTTCGGGAACAGCTAATTAGACTAGTGCAGCGGGAGCTAGTGGGGGCGGTTATCGGGAATAAGTGGTGGGAACGCCTTAAGTGTAGGATTAGGTCCTTCACCACTGATTTCAGCAAACGGCTCGCTCTAGATAGAGCTGACAAGGTGAAGACGCTTAAAACTAGTTACACCCGGGCGGTGGCTGGGGGGGATCCCCTAGAGATAGCCTTAGCTAAGGAGGCCCTGGATCGTTCGAATAGCGAGCGGTACATGGGCCAGGTAATTAGACATAAGTTAAGCAAGATGTCTTCCGAAGCTGTGAATTTGGGCGCAGATCTGCGCAGGGAAGAGGTCCGTCGAGGTGGCGATCGTTACATTCGTGAAGTCGAATCCCCGGAGGGGCGTACTCTTCGGGCCACTGACGACATGTGCGAGGCGTTTCGGCGCCATTTCGAGAGCCGGTTTACCAAGGAGCCTGGTCTCCGTGAGGAGGAGTTTCGTAGCTATTTGGCTGACTTTCCTCGGCTTTCGCCGACTGAAGCGGCTAGCTGCGAGGGAGAGATCACGGACGGCGAAGTCTACGCGGTTTTGAAGAAGGTCGGCAGAGGCAAGTCGCCCGGTCTGGATGGTTTGCCCTATGAATTGTACTTGAGGCTGTCGCACATCTTTGTTCCGATTTTGACTGCAGTGTTCAACAACTGGTTTCGGTCGGGGTCCATCCCCAATCGGATCACCAGGGGCGTGATCACTCTGTTGAAAAAGGGCAAAGGTGGTGGGGGGAAACTAGATGACTACAGGCCCATAACTCTGCTAAACACAGAGTTAAAGATTATGGCCAAGATCCTGCAGGAGCGTTTGCAGTCAGTTGCCGAGTCTCTGTTGGGACCTGAGCAGACTTGTTCTGTGAGGGGCCGAACAATTCAGAGCAACCTGCATCTGATCCGCACGATCATAGAGGGTGTAAAAGACGACGAGCAAGCCGCGCTGATCAATTTGGATCAGTCCAAGGCATTTGATGGGGTCGACCATCGCTACCTTGCTACTGTCCTGCAGGCCGCTGGATTCGCACCCAACTTCTGCCGCTGGATTAGCCTCCTGTATCGCTCCCCCAGTGCTGTGGTACAGGTGAACGGAAGGTTGTCGGACGCGTTCGTGCTGTCTAGGTCGGTTCGTCAGGGTTGTCCGCTGTCGCCTCTCCTTTATGCTTTGGCGTTGGAGCCTCTCCTTCGCCGGCTGAAGGACGAGACCGGCAGTCCGGCCCTACGCGGAATCGCCGTTCCTGGAGGGGCTCGAGCCAGGGTTTCCGCGTACGCCGATGACGTATCTGCTTTCGTTTCGTCCCGGGACGATATCGAGGCGGTACAGAAGGCGCTTGACCGGTACGAGAAGGTGACAGGGGCCAAGATAAACCGCGACAAGTCTTCCGGCTTGCGGTTAGGTGCCTGGAAGGGGGTCGCTCTTCCGGGCCGCTTCGGTTGGACGGATGGACCTGTCCGCATTCTTGGAGTGTGGTTTGGACCGGACCTCCAGCTGGAGAAGAATTGGTCTGAAGTACTTGCAAAGGTCGGTTCTGCCGGCAAGACTTGGAATCGACGGCGGTTGTCCGTGAAGGGCAGGGCGGAGGTGTGTGTTACATACATTTTCCCCCTGATTCTTTATCGATTGTCTGTACTTCCTCTCTGTGGGACCCAGTGGAAGGCGCTCGAGCGATCGCTATCCTCCATTTTATGGAGGGGACGCGTGAACAGGGTCGACAGACGAGTCTGCACTAAACGTCCGTGTCATGGGGGGCTGGGAATGCCGCACCTCTTGAGTCACGTCCGTGCCTCTAGGTTGGCTTTCCTACGCCGCGCATTGACTGGGAGAGATCCGATTCTGGAGGGGATTGTTAGGGACGCCTTCCCTAGCCTTACCATCAGTCCCCCCATCTCGAGGGTTGAGCGCCGTCGTAAACCCCGGGACGAGTCGGATTTCATCCGCGAGTGTCGGTCGGCCTTGAGGGCCATTCCCCGGTCCAGTGACCTGTCACGGCCTAGGAAGGTCTTCTATCGTGGATTAGTGGAGGGGCCCGCGAAGGATTCCCTACGTGATACGCTCGGCTTGTCGGAGGAGGAGTTTCGCTCCTACTGGTCTTGGGCGCCAGCGGCGGATTACCTCAGTAACCCTGAGTTTTCGCTTACCTGGCGATTGGCTCGGAATCGGCTGCCTCTCAACGACAAGGCTTTCATATGGGGTTTGGCGGATTTGCCAGACTGTGAACGGTGTGGTCTTGGCTTAGAAGAAACGGCTGCGCACGCCTTCTACCATTGCCCCCGGGTCCGCCCCTTATGGGACCATGTCGGCGAGCTGACGGCTCGTCTCGCTCCCGAACAGCTTGTGTCCATTGATCGCGCATACGCGTGTGACAATGTGTCGCCCCCGTATTCCGGGGTGAAACGAATGGTGTTTCTGATGCTGCTGGCCACGGCTCGAATGGTGATTTGGACGACGCGAAAGGAGGAAGCCTTGCGGGGCAACCGTCTTTCTCATCAGCATCTAATCCTATTCTTTGAGCATCAGCTCAAGATGAAGATTAGATCTGATAGAAAACGATTGCATTCGACAGTCTTTAGCGAAAGGTGGGTAAAAGAGGCGAGCTTGGTTCGTGTGACCGGGGCTAGCCTTGATTTTCTCTTCTAGGTCAACCTATTGCACATCGGGGTGGCTTCCTGTGGAACCCTCCCCTTGGTTAGGTTAGACAAGCTTCAGTGTACCTAGTTAATGTGAGTAAATGTTGTTCCTGGCCTGTATCCCGGCTGCTCTTTGGTTATGGTCCAAGTCGAGATTCCCAACCTCCCCAGTTTGTTTTGGCCCCCCCTTTTTTATCTCGACTGGGTCAGCTTTACATTTTCCCATTCCGGCATAATATTTTCTCCGCTTTCCCACTCCCTTAGCGAGAGCGTCTCTTGATTCTGTCCCCTGGGCAGAATACAGCGGCCTCTCTGTTTTTGAGGGTTGGACGGTCCCTACTAACATGTGTTATGTTTAGTTTGTATTTTGTGTTTATTTTTATTTATTATTGGGTTCACCTCCCTCCCCTTGCATTCTATCATTATTAGAATTTTATGTATATCATTTATGGATCATCAAATTTTTATGGATTGGGGCGCGTTTTGGTAGGTTCCCTTGGAGTGGATGTGGTATTATGGTGGTTGGAGGATTGAACGGTGATGGATGAGTTCTTGTGGTGAATGAGTAAATTGTAATGTATGAATGGGTCGTGAGTCAGATTAGCTAGGTATAAGATAGTAAGTGTTGACCAGCCTTTCCCCCCCCCCTTTTTGGCCTTGTGCCACAATTGTAACCTTTGTTGCAATAAATCCTCAGGGTTTGTATTAAGTTCATCCCCTGGTGTGTTGTTTTTGCTATTGACTTGTTTCCTTTGCGTCGAAAAGATAAGCTTTAAGTTTACATTTTTGCAACCTTTTTTGACTTTCAGTTTTCCTCGTTCTATTTTTGCATTTGTCTAATTTTTTCTCTTTATTTTCCGTTTTATTTTTGCTTTTTGTATTATTTTGCCTTTTTCTTTCAGTTTTTGTTTTCTTTTTTAAATTTTCCTTGTTTTCGTAGTCCATTCTTTCTTCTTTTGTTTGAGTTGTTTATTACCGTTTGAGTTGTTTATTACCGTTTGAGTTTGTACGTTTTTTTCTTTTGATTATTATTTTTTACGTATGTGAAACACCAATATAAGCTAAAGAAAGCAACAAAAGCTTAATTGTTCGGCGTGGTGGGCCGAAAAATCCCATCATGGCCGACAACAATATTGACAAAGACAATACACCGCCTTCACAACCGGTGTCACCCCCAAAAACGGCCTGGGGTAAAAACAGGCCGCCAGAAAAAGATCCAGCCTTTTACTGCGAGCAAAGGAAAAAGTTTGAGGATTCATTCCAAGGGAATGAATTCATTACTATTCAAGAAGCCTTGGATGCAGTCGACACCAGGACAATCTCTCTTCTAACTTCGGAGGTAAAGACCCGGAAGTTGATCGGTGTCGGCAGAGAAGTGATGGAGGAGGCCTTGAAGTCTCTACAAATTTACCCAAAACTCCTGGCTCGTAGGACAAACGCTCTGTGGGATATACTCCTAGCTACAGAGGAGCAGGCAAAGGCACTGGCTGGAAGTCTGCTCTCAACTAAGAACCTGCGCATGCAGACAGAGTACATGGGAACTCGCAGAACCAAGGTAACAATTCACGGTGTCCCAGCAGATATCAGCGAGGACAGGATGGGGGCCTTTTTCGTTAAATATGGTGAAGTGAACGAAGTTAAGGCCCTTGTCAGTAAAAGCGGCATCCAAACAGGGGACATAGAAGTCCAAATAACTGTCAACAGGGAAAACTTTCGGGAAATTCCAAACACCCTGGTGTGCCGAAAGAGAAGAATGCTGGTTGTTGTCGAGGGAAGAAAGCCGTGCTGCTGGGCGTGTGGTGCGTCAGGGCACATGTCCAAGGAATGCCCTGGCAAAAATGTTAAACCAATGCCCCCTCCAGCAGCAACAACAGCAGCAGTGGTTGTGAAAGAGACAACCGGAAAACCTCCCGTAGAAGCCTGGAAAGAGGTGGATAGGGGGCGAAAAAATATTAGCGATCCAGCTCCGAAGGAGACGCCCCAAAAGAAACAGCCCGAAAAGAGGCAAAAAGAAGTACAGCCTTCAAAGGTGTACGAAAAAGAGAAACAAAAACAGCAACAACAACAACAGAAACAAAAACAGCAGAAGAGTCCAAAAAGTCCGGAAAAAAGTCCGGAAAAGCAAAACAGTGACATGGAGGTGGAGGAAGTGCCTCCCAAACGGGCCACCTCCTTGAAAAGAAACCGGGAGGAAGATGAGGAGGAACAAGAGGAACAAGTGAAGCAGATTCATAGGCTAATTGGACAGATTAGTGAAGAGAGGGGTAGGGAAACAAACAGATGTACATCCGTCCCCTCTTCACCAGCTAAAAAGGAAAAAAACACTCCAGCTGATAGGAGTCTCCCTCCTTCCCTGTCTCGATTTCCACTCCCTGCTAGCAACCCCACACCCCCGCACACACCTACTCCTACTGCATCAGACCCTCCAACTCCCCAACCATCCCTCCCTACTCCAGCCCGTTCATCCACTCCCACTCCACCACCCCCAGATAGGGGAAAAAAGAAAAAAAGAATCTTCGGCAAAGTCGAGGAAATTTGCAGAGCGGATAAGGGGGAGATAGATAAGAACCTCTCCTCCCGCAAGAGAGCACTGTTGGGTCCTCTAATCAAGCTGTCATCCGTTGACGGCAAATCAGTTGAGGATCCTAGAAATTTTCCTCGTGCCCCGGGAGTGGTTGGACTTATCCGGGACACAGGCAAACACATGAAAGTGTGGGCCCATCTCTTTGAGGCCAGAGAGGCCTTCCCAGAGATAAGGATGATTGAGATGGGCGCACAAGATTTGAAAAAAATGCAGATATTTTGTGCAGGGAGGGCCCCCGTACGTCTCCATCCATCACTATATAGGGCCCTAAAACTAAATTACCCCACGGACGTCGGCGGGATTGTCACAGAAGGACGAATGACGTCGGAGTTAGGAGTGGGGAGCCTGGGACAATCCGTCGGGGTCCTTTCACCCGCAGATTTCCGTCCTGTATGTGAATAAGTTTATTGCACTTCTTTTTTCTTTGCAGGCTTAGAAGATGTCTATTAAGATAGCGACTTTGAATGTGAGGGGCTTAAGGGATCGGGGTAAGGCTGCCCGCCTTCTCCGGGACCTTCTGTCCCTGGATGTGGATGTTGCCGCGATCGAGGAGACCCACTTTGTTTGCAGTTCCGATGCGTGTGTGCTGGACGATGACTTTGTCGTCTATTCAGCATATGGGGACCGTTCTGCCAGAGGAGTTTCTTTGCTTGTCAGGCGTACTCTTGATGCGAAGGTGGACCTTGTGCATACCGATGCCGAGGGCCGGTTGATCGTGGCCGATATTGCCGTGAAAAGTGGTTCGTTCCGAGTCGTTGCGGTTTATGCGCCCAACGACCGGGAGGAGCGGGTCTCGTTTTTTCGGCGGTTGGGGCCGTTCCTAGTGGATTCAACGCGCCTAGTTTTAATGGGGGACTGGAATGCCATCCTGGACCCCAAGTTAGACAGGGGGCGGGGAGCTAGCGGGAGAAGGGGCGATCGTAGCCTGGTTGATCTGATCGACGATTATGGTCTCGTCGATAGATACCGGGTCGATCATCCCGGGGGGAAAATGTGGACGTGGGCTCTTAATTGGCCTTTTGACAAGGTAGTCAGCTACCTTGACAGAATGTTAGTTAGAAGAGCCGACATAGATCTACTAGATTGCCCTACGTTCCACTGGGTAGGCTACACGGACCACAAACTCGTTTGTGCCCGGGTGGCGTTAGACTGTAGGCCTAGAATGGCTGGTTACTGGAAGTTCAATCTGTCCTTACTGGACAGGGAGGACTTTCGGGAACAGCTAATTAGACTAGTGCAGCGGGAGCTAGTGGGGGCGGTTATTGGGAATAAGTGGTGGGAACGCCTTAAATGTAGGATTAGGTCCTTCACCACTGATTTCAGCAAACGGCTCGCTCTAGATAGAGCTGATAAGGTGAAGACACTCAAGTCTAGTTATTCCCGGGCGGTGGCTGGGGGGGATCCCCTAGAGATAGCCTTAGCTAAGGAGGCCCTGGATCGTTCGAATAGCGAGCGGTACATGGGCCAGGTAATTAGACATAAGTTAAGCAAGATGTCTTCCGAAGCTGTGAACTTGGGCGCAGATCTGCGCAGGGAAGAGGTCCGTCGAGGTGGCGATCGTTACATTCGTGAAGTCGAATCCCCGGAGGGGCGTACTCTTCGGGCCACTGACGACATGTGCGAGGCGTTTCGGCGCCATTTCGAGAGCCGGTTTACCAAGGAGCCTGGTCTCCGTGAGGAGGAGTTTCGTAGCTATTTGGCTGACTTTCCTCGGCTTTCGCCGACTGAAGCGGCTAGCTGCGAGGGAGAGATCACGGACGGCGAAGTCTACGCGGTTTTGAAGAAGGTCGGCAGAGGCAAGTCGCCCGGTCTGGATGGTTTGCCCTATGAATTGTACTTGAGGCTGTCGCACATCTTTGTTCCGATTTTGACTGCAGTGTTCAACAACTGGTTTCGGTCGGGGTCCATCCCCAATCGGATCACCAGGGGCGTGATCACTCTGTTGAAAAAGGGCAAAGGTGGTGGGGGGAAACTAGATGACTACAGGCCCATAACTCTGCTAAACACAGAGTTAAAGATTATGGCCAAGATCCTGCAGGAGCGTTTGCAGTCAGTTGCCGAGTCTCTGTTGGGACCTGAGCAGACTTGTTCTGTGAGGGGCCGAACAATTCAGAGCAACCTGCATCTGATCCGCACGATCATAGAGGGTGTAAAAGACGACGAGCAAGCCGCGCTGATCAATTTGGATCAGTCCAAGGCATTTGATAGGGTCGACCATCGCTACCTTGCTACTGTCCTGCAGGCCGCTGGATTCGCACCCAACTTCTGCCGCTGGATTAGCCTCCTGTATCGCTCCCCCAGTGCTGTGGTACAGGTGAACGGAAGGTTGTCGGACGCGTTCGTGCTGTCTAGGTCGGTTCGTCAGGGTTGTCCGCTGTCGCCTCTCCTTTATGCTTTGGCGTTGGAGCCTCTCCTTCGCCGGCTGAAGGACGAGACCGGCAGTCCGGCCCTACGCGGAATCGCCGTTCCTGGAGGGGCTCGAGCCAGGGTTTCCGCGTACGCCGATGACGTATCTGCTTTCGTGTCGTCCCGGGACGATATCGAGGCGGTACAGAAGGCGCTTGACCGGTACGAGAAGGTGACAGGGGCCAAGATAAACCGCGACAAGTCTTCCGGCTTGCGGTTAGGTGCCTGGAAGGGGGTCGCTCTTCCGGGCCGCTTCGGTTGGACGGATGGACCTGTCCGCATTCTTGGAGTGTGGTTTGGACCGGACCTCCAGCTGGAGAAGAATTGGTCTGAAGTACTTGCAAAAGTCGGTTCTGCCGGCAAGACTTGGAATCGACGGCGGTTGTCCGTGAAGGGCAGGGCGGAGGTGTGTGTTACATACATTTTCCCCCTGATTCTTTATCGATTGTCTGTACTTCCTCTCTGTGGGACCCATTGGAAGGCGCTCGAGCGATCGCTATCCTCCATTTTATGGAGGGGACGCGTGAACAGGGTCGACAGACGAGTCTGCACTAAACGTCCGTGTCATGGGGGGCTGGGAATGCCGCACCTCTTGAGTCACGTCCGTGCCTCTAGGTTGGCCTTCCTACGCCGCGCATTGACTGGGAGAGATCCGATTCTGGAGGGGATTGTTAGGGACGCCTTCCCTAGCCTTACCATCAGTCCCCCCATCTCGAGGGTTGAGCGCCGTCGTAAACCCCGGGACGAGTCGGATTTCATCCGCGAGTGTCGGTCGGCCTTGAGGGCCATTCCCCGGTCCAGTGACCTGTCACGGCCTAGGAAGGTCTTCTATCGTGGATTAGTGGAGGGGCCCGCGAAGGATTCCCTACGTGATACGCTCGGCTTGTCGGAGGAGGAGTTTCGCTCCTACTGGTCTTGGGCGCCAGCGGCGGATTACCTCAGTAACCCTGAGTTTTCGCTTACCTGGCGATTGGCTCGGAATCGGCTGCCTCTCAACGACAAGGCTTTCATATGGGGTTTGGCGGATTTGCCAGACTGTGAACGGTGTGGTCTTGGCTTAGAAGAAACGGCTGCGCACGCCTTCTACCATTGCCCCCGGGTCCGCCCCTTATGGGACCATGTCGGCGAGCTGACGGCTCGTCTCGCTCCCGAACAGCTTGTGTCCATTGATCGCGCATACGCGTGTGACAATGTGTCGCCCCCGTATTCCGGGGAGAAACGAATGGTGTTTCTGATGCTGATGGCCACGGCTCGAATGGTGATTTGGACGACGCGAATGGAGGAAGTCTTGCGGGGCAACCGTCTTTCTCATCAGCATCTAATCCTATTCTTTGAGCATCAGCTCAAGATGAAGATTAGATCTGATAGAAAACGATTGCATTCGACAGTCTTTAGCGAAAGGTGGGTAAAAGAGGCGAGCTTGGTTCGTGTGACCGGGGCTAGCCTTGATTTTCTCTTCTAGGTCAACCTATTGCACATCGGGGTGGCTTCCTGTGGAACGCTCCCCTTGGTTAGGATTAGACAAGCTTCAGTGTACCTAGTTAATGTGAGTAAGTGTTGTTCCTGGCCTGTAACCCGGCTACTCTTTGGTTATGATCCAAGTCGAGATTCCCAACCTCCCCAGTTTGTTTCGGCCCCCTTTTATCTCGACTGGGTCAGCTTTATATTTTCCCTTTCCCGCATAATATTTTAGCCTTCTTCCCACTCCCTTAGCGAGAGTTGCCTCTTGATTTTGTCCCCTGGGCAGAATACAGCGGCCTCTCTATTTTGAGGGTTGGACGGTCCCCTACTAACATCTGTTATGTTTAGTTTGTATTTTGTGTTTATATTTATTTGATTATTGGGTTCATCTCCCTCCCCTCTCATTCTATCATTATTAAAATTTTATGTATTTTATGTATTATCATCAAATTTTTATGGTGTGGGGCGCGTTTTTGGTAGGTTCCCCTTGAGAGGATGCGGTATTATGGTGGTTGGAGGATTGTTTGGTGACGGACGGGTTCTTGTGGTGAATGGGTAAATTGTAATGTGTGAATGGGTCGTGAGTCTGATTAGCTAGGTATAGGATAGTTAGTTTGGACCAGCCTTTACCCCTCCCCTTCATCGGCCACGTGCCACAATTATGTATAAAAACATAATAAATCCTCAGGGTTTGTATTGAGTTACAACCTGCTTTATTTTTGTCTGCCAGCTGGATGCTAGCTGGGACCCTTACGCCGGTAAGTGCTGTTTATTGTATTGTTATTCTACAACCACAATAATGACCGGATATTTGGTTTTTAACACTCTTGATACATCATTTGGGGAGTATTAAGTCTGTGTGTATATATATATATAAATCTGCTCATATCTACCTATATATCTATCTCAGTCTATTCATATCTTTTTATCTATCCAAGTCTATGTATATGTATATATATAAATGGTAGTACTCGTTTGGAAAACCTTGGATAGCTCAACTTGCAGCAGAACAAATTGGTATCTGAGGAAAAATTAGAAATAAAAAAAAGAAAGAACCAAGGACATTAAAACAAGATGAAATCTATCATCAAGTACTTAAGTTCCAAGTCCAAAGAAAAAAAACTCCAAACGAATAAAAGGACAAAAGCATAGAGTGCTCAATACGCTAAGTAGAGTGATAAACTAAAATAATCCTAAGGTTCTAAGGAGCCAGATTGTTTTAGTTATATATATATATAATTATTTATTTAAAAAAAAAAAAAATTTATAACATAAATATGTTATAAAATCACTACAAAAATAGCCATTTTGCTTCAACACTTCCGGTGTCTTATCAAGTGATGATATTGAATGTAAAATAAACCATTTATTTTACATTCAACATCATCACTTGATAAGACACCGGAGGTGTTGAAACAAAATGGTTATTTTTGTAGTGATTTTATAACATATTTATGTTATAATTTTTTAAGTAAATAATTATATCTGCTCTACTCTGTATTGAGCACTCTTTTAATAGTAATTGTTGGTTATTGGAATTCATTCCATATACACCAATTATATATATATATATATATATATATCAAAGTCAGAGAATGAGATATGGAGAAAAAGGAAGAAATTTCAGTATTTTTACTTCTGTGTTGTTTGATTTTCATTGGTTAATTATGTTCATTTTGTTAAACAAACATATGTGTGAACTTTTCCATTTTGTTTTTTACAATGCTGTTCACTCTGTATAAAGCCCAAGAGCCACTTGAGATAGAGGGTTACATCATAAGAGGAATAGTTTTTGGGGACATGTGGCGGAAGATAATGGTTAACCCTTGACTTGAACAGGTTACGATCGTAGTGTTTGGGGAAGCATCATCTTGGGAATTGGTTCCACAAACAAGTGGTTCATGGGGAGAAGCTCACCAATGGAATACAAATTGAATGAGGGTGGTCTGCTGCAATTCCTGGTGGAATTCAGGAATGTAGTTTGTCAGAACTCTTTCCTTTGTTATTTTTACTATGAATGACTAGATAATTGAGAGATAGAAACAAAATGGCGGTCTTTGAGAAAGTGAGAGAAAGAACAGATGAAGATTAGATGTGTTGTGTTCTGCACACTGTATTTGAGAAATGTGAATAAAAATAAAAATTGTTTACATATGTAGAAAAAGAGTGTCGAATTTAATTTACTATGTAAAGGGGTGTGTGTGTGTATGTGTGTGTGTAGAGAAGACAACAGCAAATGTACACTTTGGCATACCAATGGGACCTGCTCTGTGAGAATGCTCACATGTCCCCTTGTCTGCAAAACTAATGGCAATCAAATTGGAATCCTGACAATTGAACTGACAAGCCTTGCCGACTTCAACCCCATGACACATTCCCTCCCCCCACCAGTTAAACAAGGCCAGTTGCAACACAGGATGATTTTTAAAAGAGTCAGAATGTGGACCATGATGAAGATGGGTTGCATCTTTTCATTCCTTCTTTGTTTGTTCCTTTCTTTCTTTCATTTCTCGTTATCCTTTACTTCCTTCATTCTTTTCATTTCTCATTCCTATTTTCTTTCTTTCGTCAGCCTTTCATTCCTTCCTTCATTCCTTTCATTACTCATTCTTATTTTCTTTCTTTTGTTAGCCTTTCATTCCTTCCTTCATTCCTTTCATTGCTCATTCCTATTTTCTTTCTTTCGTCAGCCTTTCATTCATTGCTCATTCCTATTTTCTTTCTTTAGTCATTCATTCCTTCCTTACTTCATTTCTTTCATTGCTCATTCCTATTTTCTTTCTTTAGTCATTCATTCCTTCCTTACTTCATTTCTTTCATTGCTCATTCCTATTTTCTTTCTTTCGTCATCCATTCCTTCCTTACTTCATTCCTTTCATTGCTCATTCTTATTTTCTTTCTTTCGTCATCCATTCCTTCCTTACTTCATTCCTTTCATTGCTCATTCCTATTTTCTTTCTTTCGTCAGCCTTTCATTCCTTCCTTTATTCATTCCTTTCATTGCTCATTCCTATTTTCTTTCTTTAGTCATTCATTCCTTCCTTACTTCATTTCTTTCATTGCTCATTCCTATTTTCTTTCTTTCATCATCCATTCCTTCCTTACTTCATTCCTTTCATTGCTCATTCCTATTTTCTTTCTTTCGTCAGCCTTTCATTCCTTCCTTCATTCCTTTCATTGCTCATTCTTATTTTCTTTCTTTTGTTAGCCTTTCATTCATTCCTTCATTCCTTTCATTGCTCATTCCTATTTTCTTTCTTTCGTCATCCATTCCTTCCTTACTTCATTCCTTTCATTGCTCATTCCTATTTTCTTTCTTTCGTCAGCCTTTCATTCCTTCCTTCATTCCTTTCATTGCTCATTCTTATTTTCTTTCTTTCGTCAGCCTTTCATTCATTCCTTCATTCCTTTCATTGCTCATTCCTATTTTCTTTCTTTCGTCAGCCTTTCATTCATTCCTTCATTCCTTTCATTGCTCATTCCTATTTTCTTTCTTTCGTCATCCATTCCTTCCTTACTTCATTCCTTTCATTGCTCATTCCTATTTTCTTTCTTTCGTCACCCTTTCATTCCTTCCTTCATTCCTTTCATTGCTCATTCTTATTTTCTTTCTTTCGTCAGCCTTTCATTCATTCCTTCATTCCTTTCATTGCTCATTCCTATTTTCTTTCTTTCGTCAGCCTTTCATTCATTCCTTCATTCCTTTCATTGCTCATTCCTATTTTCTTTCTTTCGTCATCCATTCCTTCCTTACTTTATTCCTTTCATTGCTCATTCTTATTTTCTTTATTTCCTTTTTTTACTTTTTGTTTTTCCTTTCTTCTCTTGTTATTTCATACCTTTTATTCATTCATTCATTCCTTCTTTCTTTCTTTACTTTTTCTTTCTTACTTGCATTTATTCATTACTAGTTTTCATCATTCTTTCCTGCTTTCCTGGGATGTGTGGGTGGTGATAATGCATAGTGGCTTAGAATGAAAAATCAGAGAACTGAGTTTGAATTCCACTTGGGTTTATTATATTCCCTTACATGCAAATATTTTGGGGAAATATATCAATTCATCTTGTCTCCCCTGAGGTATCGTTGTACATATCATAGCACTTGTATCCGGAAAAATCACTTTTATTCTCAATAAATTAATATTCACTTCGAAATAAATATTTTTTTCAGCTTTAAATAATCCGCAAAGGGTTGATAAGCCATAAAATAAAATAACCAATCAATATTTCATTCTTTTTTCTAACTTTGTATTTTTCTTTATTTCCTCCATTCCTTCAGATTTTCATTCCTTCTCCCCTTTTCTTGTTCTTTCTTTTGTTCACTTGTTACCAGATTTTTTCCTTCCTTCTTTTTTATTTCCTTTCTTCATTCATTTCTTACTTCTTTCCATATTTCCTTCCTTTTTCCTTTTCCTTTATTCATTTGTTACTGGATATTTTCATTTTCTTTCTTTCTTTCATTCCTTCTTTTTTCTTTCCTTTCTTCATTTATTTGTTACGTTGCATAGCACCCCTCGTTCTAGGGAGGTCTTTTGCTTGACAGGGTCGATTCCATAACATTGCATCTTCTCTCTCTTTACTTTCTTCTCTGACCTGGGTGATCGCTAGTTGGTTTGTTCGGACGTTAAATGAGAAATTTCAATGAAAGCATTTTTAAATTTATCTATTTATCAAACATGTCACCATGTACATTGTTAACTAGCCAGTGGAGTTGCTCTTTCAGCTCCCACCACTGGGGAGCAAGTTCCCTGAGACACAAAATAATCATGTCTACTGTTTATGATGTATAAAACTTAACTCCCTGAAATCACTTTATAACTCTAACATTCCCATACTAGTTTTAACCAATCAAAAATGACTTCCTCTTTTTCCTGTATCTGACCCCAAAGGTTAAAATGAGGAAGGCTGAGGAGAATACTATTCTGCTAGACTATTATTTAACAGTTACTGCTTTCCTTCTTTTTTCTTTCTTTCCTCCATTAATTCCTTCTTTCTCTCTTTTCTTTCCTAATTCATTCATTTTTCCCTTTTCTTTATTCATTTGTTACCGTATTGTTAATTGTTAACCAAGAACAAACTCCTACATGTATGCTTCCCTAAACACAAAAAAAATCTCTCTTCAATATAAGGGTTAATCTTTATCTATCACCCTTATCCTAATAATCTTCCTTTTCTACTACTTCCCCTTTCATTCATATCACACACCTCATTACCATTTTTTCATAGTAATGCATCAATATCAGTCAGCTGATATCATATTAAATGGAAAACAGCTGGACCTGTCACAAAAATGGATTCGAATATTTATCTCTTTTGTGATGTTGAACGGCTTCGCTTGTCACTATGTCAAGTGAAAACTCACTATCACTTCCAAAAATGCTCATTATATTTGAGATTTCATAGACATCGGTACTAGTAGTAATGACTTCCAGTAATATCAGCACTAGTAATACTTGTTCAAGTAGTAATCGCCAAATAGTATAATGATCAGAAGAGAATTGTAATCCCTATAGTAGTAGAGAGAGTGAATGTATAGCAATAGTGGATAGACAAGAAGAGTGAACTGTGATTGTATAGTCATCACGCTACTTCCTATTTATTCACTTTCTTTATGATCACATGATCTACTTAATAATGGAATCGCCCATGTTACTCATTGGCAATCTTGTTTCAAACCACAGTGTCAGCAACGATACTTACTCTTATACACCCCCCCATCCCCACCGATGGTTATCAGTAACTGAAGTGGAATATAGACAGATACTGAAGTAGATTTGTAAGTATGTAGCACATGGCTGGGACAAAGAGGGTCACTGAATGAAGGTAAATTACTTTTTTAGACAAGACAAAGAACAATGTTCTCTATAAAACAGTGACCACTGCCCACAAAAGAGACAGAGAGGCTGCGAGCGAGCACAGAGGATGACAGATGCCCATTAGACTGTTTACCTCACCTACACCTCATCTCAGATTTGCTTATCTACAGCAGTAGGATACAATCTGAGAATAAAATCTAGTTTGCTGCTTGAAATTGTTACAGTTTTTATTCATCAGTAATGATCTGGTTGAAAGGTTATTTTTAACCCACAAGTGTTTGACTGGAAGAAGCTGCACCTGGTAAATGAACCAAGTATCTAGTCTGAACTGCAACATGACAGTAACTACCTTGAGTGGCTCTTGAGCCTTGTATTGAGTGAAATTCAGTATTTTAAAAAATACCAAAAGCTTCAGAAATGTGGATCACTTTAACCTGGAAATATAGGCATTATGATTAATTAATTTTCTGTTCAGGTGACGTGAATTAAATACTAACCTCCCACATCTGCGTTGACCTCACCTGTGTTATTTTTGAAATTGTTATTTTTCACCTGACATTGTCACTTCATAGCAACTCTGCACAAATAGAATGAGATGTTGGTATTTTGGGATGAACATTAACGGATTGAACTATCAGAATTTGGGATTAACAAAGCAAAAAGTGGCGATGGGGTTATGTGAAAAGGGAAAGTGTTATAATTAAATCTTTATTGATTGATTGGTCTGTTTTTTTTTACGGCTTATCAACCCCTTGTGGGTTATTTAAAGCTGAAACTCATTTTGGATTGCAAGACTAATTCTTTTCTATGAGTAAATGTTGCATTAACTCTTATTTTTTTTAGAATAACAATGACTTTTCAAGATAGAGACAAACCTCTCATCAACAGATTAATAGGGGGATGGGTGGTCCATTAAAACCAATTGCCCATAGATGAGAAGAGATTATTTTTGAGTTTTAAAACCACTATAGTAACTACCACTAGTAATGATCATAATGTAAATACTATAAACATGTATATATGGCATAAATAAATATATACTTAATATAGATATATTAATCAAAATAGCAAAAATAATAGATTTCTCACAGTTACTTTCTCATGCATGCACTAATGTATCGTACTTTCTATACTGTACACCAGTATTTGTTTACACTTGAAAAGCCGTCACTGCTGCCAAGTGGTCACTTTAAGAATTAATACGACTTGTTCCGCTAAGCCTGCAAATTTTTAAATACATCACTGATCATTTAGTTTTTTTTCTGCATAACTTTTTTTTATTTTGCATGCAGATTTTGTTCATTGCAACCAAAGGTTTGTGGCGGGTGTCCACAGATGAAAGTTTTTCTCTACAATCCTATTATTTAACCCATAGCTGGGGGAAGAGTATTTGAATAATGAATATACAAACTCAACTGGAATTTGAATTGAGCTCTCTGATTTCTCATTGCTAGCTGTTATCCATGGCACCACCTGCACATCCAATTAAATGTTTTCGAACGAGTCTTCTTTAAAAAGAAAATAACCCCAACATTTTTAAAACAATAAACATTGCCAAATAGTGAAGGGAGATGAATTATACGTATAAATTCACTTTCGTCATATATTTAAGTTTTATTCCAATTCTAATCATCGCTTTTTAAAACAATGAACATTGCCGAAGAGTGAGGGTAGATGAATTATACATGTATAAATTCATTTTCATCATATGTTTAGGTTTTATTCCAATTCTAATCATCACTTTTTAAAACAATAAACATTGCCGAAGAGTGAAGGGAGATGAATTATACATGTATAAATTCACTTTCGTCATATATTTAGGTTTTATTCCAATTCTAATCATCGCTTTTTAAAACAATGAACATTGCCGAAGAGTGAGGGTAGATGAATTATACATGTATAAATTCACTTTCATCATATATTTAAGCTTTATTCCAATTCTACTCATCACTTTTTAAAACAATAAACATTGCCAAAGAGTGAAGGTAGATGAATTATACATGTATAAATTCACTTTCATCATATGTTTAGGATTTATTAAAACTCTGATCATTGCTTTTTAAAACAATAAATTTTGCTGAGGAGTGGAGGTAGTTAAAATAAATATGCTGTCATAGGAAAAAATGACTTTTCTGATACTTTTATGTTTGCTATATTTTGCTCATTGGTAATATTAATTCCAATTGATTAGCTTGAAATTAAAACTAAAATTAAAGCTTCAAGAAAGATTTTTTATTCTTTAAAATGCATTTTAAATCTTAGGTATTGATTTTTTTTTTTTTTTTTGGAGATACCTATTTTGCACAAAGCTTACAGAAATGATATCATTTGCCATAAAAACTAGGGCAGGCTTCTGACGTCTCACCATGTCTGTACACATTTGTAATTTGAGTGCCACCCTGCATATTTTGCATAAGAATCGAATACTGGCAACTAAAAAATGTGAATAATAACAGTGTCACATTGTTGTCTCTCTGTGTCATCTCAATTTTAGAACTGCTTTGCATCAATCGTTTGACCCACAGCAAACAGAACATAGAAAGAAAGCCTTGATTAAAACAAAAAAGAGAAAGGAAGGAAACTATTCCTCGTCCCTTGTGCAATTTCAACATCTCAAATTTTGTAGTGTTCTACTATCTTTTGTTTTTTCCCTTTTGTACGACTGTTTTGAGTCCCACACGCAAACATCATTCAGTCATCGTTATTTCCAGGTTTGACTTGAAAAATATTAAAGGAACAAAAAATTATTTTCTGTCTGTATTTCTGGGATGAGGCATTGTCATTATTTATATTCATTGATTGAGTGATTCATTTTTTATGGTTTATCAACCCATTGCAGGTTATTTAAAGTCATAAAATATTTTTAGATTGTAAGAATTTTTTTTTTAGATAATAATCGTTTACTGATAGAAGTCTTACTAATTAACCCATAGAGGAAGGGGAGATTCATACCTAGCCAGAATTTGAAAAACAAACAAGAAATTATAACGTGGATATAAATTGGGGGATCAACTCTGTATAACAATCCATATATAAACTGATCCCTCATTTGTGACCGCTTTAACTTTGATACATTTATAGTCCAGAGACTGTAAATACGTCTAAAAGACATGACATTGTATTTAATCAGTATTTGATTGATTGGTTGGTTAGTTTTCTATGGCTTATCAACAAACAAGAAATTATAACGTCAATATAAAGTGGGGTGGTTCAATTTTATATTACAATCAATATATAAAATGATCCCTCACTTTGTGGCCACTCTAGTTTCTATACATTTATATTACAGAATCTAAAAGAGATACTTGTGTAGCTAATCAGTATTTCATTATCGATTCATTTTTTACAGTTTATCAACCCATTACAAGTTAATTAAAGCCAGAAAATATTTTTAGATTGTAAGAATTTCTTTTGAGATAATAATGGTTTACTGATACAAGTCTTATTAATTAACCCATAGCTGGGGGAGATGAGGTTGATTCATATTTTTCCCCCAAGGGTATTTGCACATAAATATAACGAACCCAATGGGAATTGAAATTCAGCTTTACAATTCATGAGCTTACATCACCTGGCATTCCCAAGAAGTCACCCATCCAGGTACTGACAAGGCTTGACATTACTTAACTTTTGTGGCAATATAGGAACCAGTGTTTCAACATGAAAAGTATAATTACTGATTGATTGATTTGTTTTTAATGGTTTATCAACCCTCTGCAGGTTATATCATCATTTACAACCAGACTGGACTAATGTCTTCATCTTTGTTGCTATTACTGCAATGATTAGATGAAGGCCAGATGGACATGGTGATAATAACAACAAAGATGAGGAAATTAGTCTGGTTGTAAATAATACGAATAAAGATTCTTGATAGAAAAAATAAATAAAAAATACCTAACAACTTTTATTCAGGTCAATTTACAGCAGTGGGGTTAGATAGTGTGGGTGAGAAATAAAGGCTGAACCTTCCGTGAGATTCAGACTCAACACCTTATTGTGTTGGGGAAGGGTCAGGTTGTGTGTATACTTGCTTGGTCATACCTGATAAAACAGGATCTTGCTTAGTAAACTGAATGACAGCACTTCTCCAAACAAATAGAAAAATATTCCCTGAGGAGAAATTTCAGTAAACTTAACTAATGCCTAAGGATTAAATCCACCTTGGCAGGAAGGGAGACAAGCCTGCTACTGCTACTGCCTAGAACACATCCATTAAGCTGACAAGTTGGAGTCTAATATCTTCAAAAATTTCTTAGCCAAGGATGGTAAGTTCCATCCTAAGTAGAACCACAAGAGTCAGCATATTTAACTACAATAATAATAATTATTATTATTATTATCAGTGTTGTTGTTGTTGTTGTTGTTGTTATTTCTTCTTCTCGTATGTACTCATTTTTTTCCAGGTCCCAGCCAGAGATCTACGGTCAGAAATGGCATCATGACATTTTCCATTGGGCAACTTAAAAGAAAAAAGCTCTTCGTAAGATGTGGGCTGTACTCACGAGAACAATTTTTTGTATTTCTTTAAGGTATGGGCTACCAGGAATCCCTTCAATGAGACTATCGGAGCCTTTTCCAATAAATTTGAAGGCTCCAGCTACAACAGAAACTGTTGTTGTTCTCATGTGCCACATTTTGGATCAATAAACTGAGTGATAGCACTTCACCAAAGAATAGAAAAATTCACACTAAAGAGAAATTTTAATAAACTTAAATAATGCCTAAAGCTTAAATCCACTTTGGCAGGAAGGAAGACCTGTTACTGCCACTGCTTAGAATACATCAAATAAGTTAAGGAGTGGGACTCTAATATCTTCAGCAATTTGTTAGCCAAGGATGGTGAGTTCATTCCTTGATAGGACCACAAGAAATGAGGTAATATACTGTTGTTCTCATCTTTATTGTCATATTCACTATGTTTCAGCCATTGTACGCTCCAGCCTTCTTCGGGATCTCCCTATATTTCAGAGATGAGATATTGTAACTATTTACACCATTTGGATTGTTGTTCTCATCTTTATTGTCATATTCACTATGTTTCGGCCATTGTACGCTCCAGCCTTCTTCAGGATCTCCCTATATTTCAGAGATGAGATATTGTAACTATTTACACCATTTGAATTGTTGTCCTCATCTTTATTGTCATATTTTCAACATTTCGGCCATTGTACGCTCCAGCCTTTTTCAGGTGATATACATTGGAATTTCAAACTGAACCCTTTATTTTAGTCCAATCGGGTAGATTGTTCAGTCTCAGTTATTTCCCTTTAGTAACTCAAGTCTCCAAGTTTTCATTCAACTCACATTGTATCGAACTCACAATTCTTTGGGTCAAGTCACTGGATTACTTCAAGCAATGTTTTTATCCACTGAACGATGCGTCCTTGGAGACATCAGTGAATAACATGATGTCTCAGTAATCATTTTTTTTTTTTAACCAGAGCTCATATTACAATTTCTGTTATTATTGTTTTTCTCTGGCTCTCTGTATTACTGGTTCCCATGCCTATGCTTGGCAGGCTTAGGAGATTTTTGTTACTTGGCATTGGAGAGTTCAGTTACTAAAGGGATGTAATTGAGATATCCAGAAAAGGAATGGCATATAGAACTAGAACACTCTACCTCAGTGGACTAAATAAAGGGTTTGGTTCAAAATTCCAACATATAACACCTGAAGAAGGCCAGAGCGTACAAAGGCCAAAACATTTTGAATATGACAATAAAGATAAGGACAATAGTCCAAACACTGTAAATAGTGTAAATAGTTAAAATACCTCTTCTCAGAAATATAGACAAATCCTAAAGAAGGACGGAACATACAAAGTCAAAAACATTGTGAATCTATATATATAAAGTTCTAGCATCTGTCTGTTTGTTATTGAACCTCTCCTAGGGTTTTGTAGATAGACCCCCATAAACATATATATTCTGAAAACTAAATTACCTAAAGTACTTGGATAAGTATATTTCATTATGATCAAAGGGGGTCCCCGGGAGGAGCAAACCCCGACTGAAATTTCTTTTCCCTTTGATATAAATTAGATTTAAATTTGAACAAGGGAATGATTCCTATTCAAAATATAGAAAGAGAAAGCTGGAGGTCACATTAGCAAGACCAAAATGAGACAATATGGATGTCAATTTGAGCAAGAAATCACCAATCAGTGGTTAGTGCCTTACAATACATATTTGTTATGAAAATTCAACTGTCATATCAATGTTGAAATCTGTTCATCAATTCATTCAATCAAGTATTGTATCAAATATATATCAAAGGAGTCAGATTAAGCTGTTTTTGCACAAACACCTCATTTTCCCTTTGATTTAAATTAAATTTAGATGTGAACAAGGGAATGACGCCTATCTAAAATATAGAAGGAGAAAGCAAGTAGATGGACGTTACATCATCAAGATCATTGAGTAATATTGAAATGTATCATTTTTCTCCACAAATTATAATAATGATTTAAAATAATCATTTTCTTAAAAACGAAATGTGTGACACACAATGGGTAATAGGATTGCAATAAAGATGAGAACAACAGTTAGAACAATATAAATAGTGTAAATAGTTACAATAGCTCATCTCAGAAATATAGACAGATGATGTTTGGTGTATGTTTAGACTATTCTTATTCTTTTCTCAAGACTTATCCATAATGTCCACTAATAGAAATCATTATAAGTAGCTGCCCCATGCTTTTTCTATGACTATTTTCATGGTAATTGTTCTGATGAACTTTCATCTATGGTACCTGGATGACTTTATGAATTTAAAAAGAAAGCTACAAAACCTCCTACAGAAGGCAGTGAAGGAAAGCAAGAAGAAAGAACTAAACATCAATTGCAAGAGGACAGAATGCAGGGTTGTTAGCAAAAGGATGAACCCAACTTGCAAATTACAGATACCAAAATCAAACAAGTGCAGAAATTTTAATATCTGAGAAGTGGTTTAACAGACAATGAAAAGAGTGACACTGAAATCTGAAGACACACTGGGATAGTCAAAGAAGTATTTTAAAAGCTGTTATGGTCCAAGGTTAGGACCATGGAAGAACAACACAAAACACAACAGTAGAAAGAACAAAGAATATATTACACAAGAAATAATAGTGAAAGGGTTAGTAAAACTGTCCGACTGGTTTGGCGTGTCTGCTATCAGCTCGACTCGATTCAATACTGTCCCAATACCAAATCCATACTAATACTGTTCTAATACTCCACGTCTCTCTTGAGAGGCGTAATATATATATCGTTCGGAGGAGTTCATTCTGTCGGTCTAGGTAGGCACCATGACAAAAGCTAAGCAGAGTATTAAGAAATAGGAAAATTTTGCTAGAAACAAAAAAAAAAGAATGCTAAACTGTTATGTGATATCTGTCCTCCTGGATGGCAATGAATGCTAGATGATCTCAAAGATGAAGAGGAAACATGGAGCAACAGAAATGTGGTTCTACAGAAGGATGTTGAGGATAGCGTGGACTGAACATGTGAATGACGATAAAGTTTTGGAGAAAAAGGAAACTGATACTTAACATCAGGAAGAGACATTTAAGGTTTCTGGGGCACATAATGAGGAAGGGGAGTTTGGGAAATCTGATACTCACAGGACAGATAGGGGATAACAGGCACAGAGGAAGACAACATATAACATAATGAGCTTTAGTAAATGGATGATGGATATGAAATTGGAGGGATAGTCAATAGACAAACATGGCTTAGAGCTATAAAGGATAGGAAGTAGTGGAGAGCTATGATCAGCTAACCTAACAAGCTTGTGTAAATGAATAACAGAACAGGGAATAGGAGGGATAGCAAAAAAGAGAAACATTTCTAAGAACTACAAAGGATAGGAAGTAGTGTAAAGCCATGATCACCCACATCTTGAAGGGATATTCTAAGAAAGCCTTTTACCATATAAAAGCATGGTCAGTTTCTTGCTTCGTGTAATTCATTTTTTCTTATTGATAAAGGACATACTGGTATATCACATTTAAATTTCAAATAAATTAAATGTATACATTGATTTGTTCTTCATTTAAGATAAATAATTATTATCCTCCAAAAGATCTCCCCCGACAAAAAAAAAAAAATATTTTAAAAATAATAAATACAAAAATTAGTCATACACAGATATCAGCAATGTGGGCACAATGTTTACTCTGTACAAGGCCCGAAAGCCACTTGAGGCAGAGAGTTACAAAGGAATTGGTACCACCTCAAGTAAGGTAATAATACCACCAAGATGAAAGGGATCTCTTGAAGTGGAAGAGAAGAAAAAAAACTTAAAAAGGAACACAAAACACAATCTTGAACAGGAAGCAAAAGGGATAAACATCAACTCCTGCTAAAACGACTGGAGACGAATGTGAATTGGATGATAGGTGAACCTATCTACTCCTATTGAGGGAAAAAAAAATTAATAAAATTTTTATTTAAGTTTTATCTAATAAATGCACATCTCTTGGTCAAATCCCTCAAAACTCATATCTGCTAACTCTTTTGATTTTTGTATCTAACACAAAATAATCAAAGAACAATTAATTCAGAGAAGGTTGAATCAGACAATGTTTATCTACAAAAATTATTCCTGCCAGAATGTTTCACTATTTTCTATATATTTACAAGCGGACTAGTCTATTTAAGTTGTGCCTGTTGTAAATATAATTTTCTTGCTTTTTGCATTTGGCCTGCTGTTGAAGTCTGAGTCATCATTTGAACTAAATTCATTTATATCATTCCCACTTCATGTCCTACAAAGCCTCCTGGGCATTTATAAGTCTACGTCTGGTTGTCATGGCAATGAAATTCAGTCATCCATTGATGAAAAATCCCCAAATAAATTGCTAACTTAAAAGTACGCCACAGTTATATGTAAAACCATAATAATGCTTCAGTAGTGTTAACTGGTATGGTGATAAACTATATCCAACAGAAAGGCATCTGATCGGGAGATTGGAGGTTTTGAGGAGTTTGGAATCACCTCTTAATTGCTGTTGTTCCCAGGTTCACCCTGACCTGGGGTAGTAGCTCACAGTTATGAGCAAATAGTAAACCCCAAAACAAAAACAAAACATTATGAAAGTATAAAAATATATTTTTGTATAAAAGAACACCCACAATATATATTCATTGTAAAATTACCAACAATATCTATTTACAGCATATATTTAGTTGAAGTGATAAAAGTGTTCAAAATATTTAGATTTTGGCATTAATAGATAGAGGTTGATCTGCTGCTAAACAAAATCAACCAACCAAATAGTGTCTGTCCATCGAGAGCAATAATTAACATTGTGTTAGCAACATGGGGTGTTTTGTGACCCCCAAAATTTTATATATCACTCATAATTCCTTTTTAATTCCTACTCACCTGACTCAGTGTAGGTGTGTGGCATGTGGTGTGGCACAGTTGTTTTGGGTGGCAGATGTCACGATATCTTCTTTGGTGGTATCCTCTCAGGCTTACCTGACTTATAATTGGTTAATATTTTATATATATATATATATATATATATATATATATATATATATACCCAAGTATATGATTGGTGTATATGGAATGAATTCCAATAACCAACAATTACTATTCTTAAAAGAGTGCTCAATACAAAATAGAGCAGATATAATTATTTATTTAAAAAAAAAAAAATTTATAACATATTTATGTTATAAATTTTTTTTTTTTTTTTAAAATAAATAATTATATATATATATATATATATATATATATATATATATATATATATATATACACGCACGCACACTGGGTGTAAAAGCAAAATTGTCCAGATCATGTAACAGCATAATTGTACATCCCACAAAATGTTTAATGTCTAAAAAAAAAAAAAAAAAAACACTAAACTAATTGAGTTTCCTTTTACCAGGTTTTCACATAAGACGTTTAGCCATCTTGACACATTTTATTGTAAGAATCACTGAAAAACTCTTTGAGTTATTCAGCTAAAAAGAGAAAAGGCTAAAATCATTGTCACCTTCACAATATCTTCCCAACTGAGCAATGGTCAGCATCTTTCAGGCCTTCAGTAATGGTACCAACATTCATAGTCTGGCTTCCATCTTCAAAGAACATTCAAGAAGCATCAAGAGAATAGTCGATAAGTTTAAAAGGAGGGAACAGTAGAGAGGAAAACTGGATCAGAAGGTCAGAACAGGAAGAGGGATCATCATTTCAACTTAGAGCTCACTTAGAAAAGATCCAACTCAATAAGACGTTTGGCACATCAGAGAGGAGTTTCAGCTATGACAGTGTAAAGAGCAAAAGATTTGAAAATGAGATTGTACGTAGAACCTGTGAGGCATCTTGTTACTCCAGGACAGAAAGATGGTCAGAGAGGTCAAAGAACATTTTGAATAAGTTGGAATGATCCTGGAATAATATATATATATATATATATATATATATATATATATATATATGAACATTATTCCAATGCTTCATGAGCTTCCAATCCTTAGCTATGATTAATTAATGATGAACATGTCATTTTCATTTTTGATCAATTTCATCAAGATTCTTCTGTTAAGATTGGAGAGTATACATACTTATTAGTCAAAGTAGAGTCCAAAAGAAAACACTTTAGAGAATTCCAGTAAGATATCTTTAATCATTTTTAAGATACTATGGTTCAAAAGTTAATCTAACAATTGGACAATTTTGCTGTTATACCAGGTGTGTATATATATATATATATATATATATATATATATATGTATGTATGTATATTTTAGGAAATGGATTATATCTGACATATTTTTTAATTTATTTGTTTAATTGTTATTTTTTAAATTGATTCTCATATTTGAGTAGTTGCTCTGTTTTTATTTAATTTTTAACATTTACCAGCCTGAATATTCGAGAAATCTTGTTAGAAAATATGCACCCCCCCACATGCCAGGATTCAAAGCTGTATCCTTGAGGGGAAACTGTTATAAGATCTTACATGCAATAAGGAAGTTATAAAGAAATAGAAATTAAAAAAGTTACACATACTTTGAATAAGAGAGAGCTGACATTTATGTGATACATAATGAGGAAAATGGATTTGGAGAATTTAACACTAACAGGGCATAGTGAAGGCAATGGGGCAATGGGAAACAACAGGTAACCAAATGAACAAGCTTGTGTGAATGGGATATGAGGCTGAGAGGGATGGATAGAGGATAAACGTTGCCTAGGAAGATGTAGAGAGCCATGACTGCTCACATCCAGAAGAGACACAATGTTAGTGGGATGAACAGTGGGTAAACATTGCTTAGAACTACAAGATAGGAAGATGTAGAGAGTCATGACCACTCACATCCTGAAGAGACACCATATGTAAGGGGTGGACAGAGGATAAATATTGCTTAGAGCTACAAAGGATAGGAAGATGTAGAGAGTCATAACCACTCACATCCCGAAGAGACACAATATATACAAAAGTTATCCACAATGGAAGAACATCTTATTAAATGAAAAAAAGTTGGAAGCTGATGCTAAATTTTCGTCTGGCACAAGGTCACCATTGTAAAGTACACATGACAAGGACAGACACATTGCAGATGAAAAATGAACAGAAGCTGGAAATAGCGAACCAATATATGTAGACATTTTAGAAATTATGAAAATCAGGATAGCAGACCAAAAATGGCGTCTTTGTCTTTCCAAGCCATTTTACTGGAGGCAAAGATTCGAAGAGAAATAACTTTCAAATCTGGATTTTATTTAAGTGCTTTTTTTTATGTAACTGCTATTTAAAAGCCATGACAGTTGCCATGGAAATATATTCCAATCCAAATTATTTACATTGACAAGAGGGGGAAATGCTATTTTATTATCTTCTCTGGCAGCATTCACAACTCAAATCACAGTAGGAAGCCATTTTACAACTGTGTCCAAGACTGAAGGTTTGCTCAT
>OZ010611.1:3612896-3632896 GCA_963932145.1 Acanthosepion lycidas
CGAGAGATCACATTTTTAAATGTGTCCGCTGTAATCGAAAGTGAAAAAAGAGAATGAAGCAAGAAGTCGCCCAGTATTTATAGTGTAGGGAAAGCGACCCCTAGTGAACAATTAGGGAATTAAGGAGGAGATAACTCCAACAGATTTTATAAATTTCAACTGAAATCAGTACCAGCTAATGAATGCTTAATGTTTCCTTGTAGGGAAATGGATAACATTATCGTTACCATCAATAGTGAAAAAAAGTCTCTTTGAACGAGTAAGACCAAAGACTCACACCTATTCTATAGTTAATAGACTCTCCCACCTAATATAAGTAGGAGTATTAAGAGATACGATGTCAGTCGATGTCGGACAACAGTCGAATACGAAAGTATCAGCGACCACAACAAGATTACTTTGCGTAATAGTTATTATATCAAGTTCCTAATGTTTTGTACGTCGAACCTATTTTAGGACCGACTTAGTACAAATACAAGCCTCCACTGCAAAATCACTCCACAACACCATCCTTCTTTGAATATTGTGGACTGTTAGAGAAAATAAGGACATAATCAAGATGTTGACATTCCACACTACTTCAAAGAAAAGGTTGGGAAGGAAACTTCCATCAATACTGCAAAGAGTCATAACAGCTACTAAACTTTAAAAAAAAAACTATTTTCCTGAAAAATTGTCTTAAGACAAATATTTTCTAAATTTTAACCTAAAACAGTACTGTCTGCTTGGTCAATGATTGCTAAATGTTTCCTTATAGGGAAATGGATAATATTACTATTACAATCAATAGTTAAAAAAGGCTCTTTAAGTGATTAAAACCCGAATGTCTTGGAAAAGATCATCTTTCTTTGAACATTGTGGGCTGGCGCTACAGAATCGCAAACAAAGAACTGTACCAAATAACAGAAACAAAATCACTTGTGGACTACCAACAGCAGCGACAACTAAAATGCATAGCACATGAAACTCAAAGAGAAAATAATGGTATAATCAAGATGTTGACATTCCACACTACTTCAAACAAAAAGTTAGGAAGGAAACCCCTATCAATACTGGAAAGTGTGATAAAAGCTGTTTTCCTTAAAAAATATGTTTTAAGAGAAAAAATTTACAAATTTCAACTGAAAACAGTACTGGCTGTTGAATGTTTCCTTATAGGGAAACAGCTAATATTAATTGCCAGTTCTACTTGTGAAGATGGAACAGCATGATATTCCAAATTCTGTCATCTTAGTAAATATTTTCTTTCATCATTTTCTGTCACACTGTCCCATAAATAAAATTTGGAATTTGATAGCAAGAAAAATGTATATCTCTTTCTCTCAACAGCAGCAACAACTATGAATATAGCACGTGTAACTTGAAGAGAAAATAATGACTTAATCAAGGTGTTAACATTCCATACCTCTCCAAACAAAAGGTTAGGAAGGAAACCTCTACTGTAAAGCGCGATAAAAAGCTACTGTACTTGAGAAACCTGAAAGAGTTATCAAGAGACTATATGCCCGTTTCTCGGCTTTGAGTTAAAAACACACATCTTACTAGAGATGAGCCATGAACGCAATGTTATTGTGTCGGCAGCTGGGAGAAGTCGCCCTTTTTAAAAACGGCAGTCGGGCAGGGCAGAGAGAATATAACGACCCTGTGAGAAACACAGAGAGAGAGACAAAAAAGATAAAGGGAGAAGACTGGGGGAGCACCTGCTGATATTGGCGCTGCTACGGTTGTCATGACAACAGCCAGTTCCCCACCCCCTACAGCCCCGACCGAGTCTCGTCCGACTCCATCACAAGAAAAGGCGTCCTTTGCGACAATGCAACCAACAAAGCCCGGCAAAGGCGTCATATCTTTTTATTTGTCAGAGTCGGAACGCTCTCTTTACCAGAACCAGAAAAAAAGTCCTTGACTCACGCTGAAAATAAAATCTACACACAATATTTAAAATTATATAGATTTTTAGTTTTCTAGTGTGTGTGCCACAGTTTATTATACACCTGGAAAAAAAAAGTAATTATAAAAATAAATAAAAAAAAGAAAAAAAAAAAAGAAAAAAAAAGAAAAAAGGAAGAAAAAAAAGAAAAAAGAAGAAAAAAGAAGAAAGAAAAAAAAGAAAAAAGGAGAAAAAAGAAAGAAAAAAAAGAAAAAAAGAAGAAAAAAAAGAAAAAAGAAGAAAAAGAAAAAAAAAGAAAAAAAGAAGAAAAAGAAAAAAAAAGAAAAAAAGAAGAAAAAGAAAAAAAAGAAAAAAGAAGAAAAAGAAGAGAAAAAAAGAAAAAAAAAGATAAAAAGAAGAAAAAAAAAAAAGCAGTTCTGTTTCCATCAAATTCTTTTCTGTATTCATCCCAAAATATAAAAAGAATTTATATTTACTAAACTAAAATTCACACCAAATCCTCCCAGGGTGAGGCCCTTTTATTGCACTCCGGTTTGGTTGACGTTTGCGATATAGGTGACTCAAAATGAGCTATATCGCTAAGTGTGGGTTCTCCGTCACACTCACCCCCGGTAAACAAGCCAAAAACATTTTTTTTTATAGCATGAATACATTTTTATTTTTATAGCATGAATAAAAAAAAGTCTTCACATAAGATCTGACTGGACATAAAGAGAGGGATGGTTTTCTATTGTTATTAAGTAGAAGACTGATCCCCCACTAGCTGATACATAAAGTAATTGGAAAGAAAAGAATATGAATCTTTTCGGTTAATTAACCCTAAAAAGAATTTATATTTCCTAAAATGCACACCAAATTCTCCCAGAGCGTGGCCCTTCCATTGCACTCTGGTCGGGTTGACCTCTGAGATCGCCTCAAATGTGGGCGACTCCTGTGCGCTATTTCTATTAGGTTGGTGCAAAAATAATGACGTAATAATGTCGTTTTTTTGACGTATTTTTTAACGTCAAAAAACGACATTATTACGTCATTATTTTTGCACCAATGTAATAAATGTGGGGGTCAGCATCCACGCTCAACCCCGATAAACAAGACAGTGACAGACTTATTTCTTTTTTTAACTTGTAAAAAAAATTCCTTGTAAGTACCTCGGATATCATCCACACTTATAAAATGTGAATAACGCTCCCATTTTTGGTAATTTTTCATTCTCAGGGTTGGAGTTGTTGCGAGGCAGGCTAAACAAATTTCGATTTAAAATTTATAATTTTAAAAGAGTGCCAAATATTGTGCCGTTTGGTTTAATAAGTTTACACACAAATACACGCACACAATTTGACTAAATTTGAAATAAGGGATTTTTTATCGCGCCCACATCGCTATCGAATGTGAAACAAGGTTGAGATTTAAAGGGGATTTACCGGTAATACCAGGGGAAAAAATACACAAGCCCCTCGGCAATCCCACTTTTTGGGGACGCCTCAGGCGCTGGGTAATGACCCCAGCCCGCTCCCGGAGGATAGTAACTGTCTGGAGCGGGGAGCTCGAGCCAATATTAATTTCATTTTCAACTTTCTCGGATTTGAAATAAGACACTGGAATATCAGACCACGTCTGGACAATTTGGCTTGTTATAAATTTAGATCTTTTCTGTTAATTCACCCGAAATAATGTAAATATCAATTCTAATTCACCTCCAAGAAATTATGAACTTTAAATCAAAGTTTGTTTTTTTATTAATTATTTTTCACTTTTGTTTTAAATCAAATTTTTTTAGCTTGTCTCACAACTCCCCCCCCCCACTCATAATAAAAAGTTGACTAAAAATCAGGAAGTTATTCACATTACGTAGTGTGGATAATATTCGAGGTACTTACAAGGGATTTTTTTACAAGTTTTTGGGCTTGGTTATCGGTGGTAAGCACGAACGCAGACCCGCATACTAAGAAATAGCACACCCGAGTCGCCCAAATTTGGAGCGATCGCAAAGGTTAACCCAACAGGAGTGCAGTAGAAGGGCTTGGCTCTGGGAGAATTTGGTGTGAATTTTAGTAAATAGATTCTTTTTATTCTGGGGTGAATTAAATGATCCCATCAACTTTAAAAAAAATAAAAGCAAATATATACAAGATTTTTTTAATTGGTGCCCGAATAAATATTAAAAAATATTTTTATGTGTGTCCTTGAATAAAAATATATACACACGTACATTCAAGCTCACAACATTTTTTCAATAATGTTTACCCAATACAAGGCCCAAGAGCCACTCAAGCTAGAGGGTTATAGTGTGGTGTTCTATTAGCGGAAGAAAGGGCAAGAAGTGAAGTTTGTGGGGCTATGCAGGAAAGACAAAAACTCACTCTAGTCTTGAAGAAGTCAAAATTTAATTAATGAATAACATTTCAGAGTTCATTCGGAGACGTTAGAAATAAAGTGTGGAAGGAAACTTTAGAAGGAACCGGAAACAAGCAATAAACGACTATTCCTGTTCAAAAGACCCAGGAGGAGTGTGAACCGGACAATAGATGAACCCATCCACTCCCAGCTCAATCGGAGACGTTAGAAGTATAGAGTTGAAGGAGACTTTAGAAGGAATCAGAAACCCAATCTTAAACAGGAAACAAGAAGACCGGGGAGAAGTGCAAACCGGGCAATAGACAAATCTATCTACTCCTATTGGGGGAGAAGAGAACCAATAATAATTATTCAGAGCTCAGTCGGAGATGTTAGGTGGATAGCGTTGAAGGGGGCATTGAAAGAAACCGGAAACTCAATCTTTAACGGGAAACAGGGAGTAAAACTCTACTCCTGTTAAAATAAAATCGGGGAGGAGTGTCAACCGGACGATAGGTGAACCTATGTACTCCATTTAATTTAAATGACCATCTCTGCCACGTGGACTGATTTCCCTGCCTGGTAACCTTCCCCCAAATGGGTTACAGGAAAAGAATATAATCCCTCACTTTTGAATTTACTTTTTATGACGCCTTCTGCATGAATATATTTTCTAAAAAAATGCAGTATTTCAAAACGATTTGAAGCTTTTTGGCAACCACCTGACACCTGTTGAAATTCTCCCAGTATTTAGTATTGTTGAAGTTATCGCTAACATTTTTGACGAGATTTACAAACTCTACGTTTCATTCAATTTCGCAAACCACTTGATGAAATTTGAATAAGCTGAGTTGTTTGGAAAAATACTTTGACAAAAACCTTCACGGTTTAATAAATTCTTTAATTTTATAGGACTTCATGTTAACATTATACTTTTATAGAAAAACTATTTTTTTCCTTTTAAACAGCAAAGAATAAATTCTTAGAATTTCTTACTCTTGAGCATGCAACATACAACTGGCCATGCGTAAATATTTCTTTCTGGAGCCAAATTCCAACTTTTTGAAGCGTTTGGCCTTGTGATTTATTTATAGATCTCGTAAATGCAGGTTGAACTGGAAATGAGATTCTTGTCTATAAAAACTTAAGAGATAGGCAAAAAAAAAAAAATGTTGCATTTTTATTAAATAAGTATTTATTATTTTAATCATTAAATTGTTTTTAAAATACTGGGAGTATTTTGAAGGTTAAATAACAAAATTTTAAATTTTTTAAAAATTAATGAAAATTTATTGTACTAAGCTGTGCACCCTAGTAAAACCAACTGTACTTTGTACCCCCTTACCTCTTTTCGCTTCTCTCCAAAATTTGGTTTCAAGTGGTCATATGGTGTAATGGATATCGGCTCTGAGTGAGAACTCAGAGAACAGAGTTCGAATTCCAGGTGAGCTTGTTAGATTCACTTATACACAAATACCCTTGAGAAAGGTATGAATCCATCCCCATCCCACCACCAGCAATGGGTTGAACAGCAGGACAGACTGGGTTCTTTAGCCTTGGTTGGCAACCAGCCTACTGCGGGAAAAAAATCTGGCTCGTCAGTCATATATTGGAAGGTACATGATCGCAGAAGCGTGTATCACGTATGGTACTTAACTAACTGAAGGCTATTTTAGAAGGTTTAATGGATGTCAGTTATCTCCTGTTAATTTCCCTCTGAAAGTTTTCCACTGCTTTAACCGGGTATTGAACTCACACTTTTTGGGTTCTGTCACTGGATCTAACTAACGCCTTTATCCACTGTGCCATGTGTCCTTGAGTTAAAGGGAGCTAAATGAGACATCCGGAAGAAGCATGGCGCGTGGAACTAGGACAGTCTACCCCAGTGAGCGAAATAAAGCGTTCAGTTCGACATTCCAACCACCTGATGAAGGCCGGAGCGTACAACGGCCGAAATGTTGTAATAAATATGGCGACAAAGATGAAGGAAATAGTCCGAATAATGTAAATAGTGTACCATGAAAGTATTTAGAAATTGAAACCTTGCTGGAGGGTTAAAAGTTACATTCCCGCCATATCATGCTCTGTGAATTTCGGAAAGTAGTAACCGTCGGAATAGCGACAAAAACATTCAGAAGGTTTATTTGGAGCGCGACCCAGCTCTCCAGACGGTCAAAATGTGGTTTAGTAGATTTCGTCAGGGTGATTTTAACATCAACGATCAACCACGCTTCGCGCAACCATCCGACGTCGCTGAAAACGCTCTGCTTTCTATCATGGAGAATAAACCTAACATTCTGATGGAAGCGATTGCTAGGAGTTTTAAAATTGAAATCTCAACTGCCTTTCGCCATTTAAAGAGACTTGGGTGCAAAAAAAAACGCCCGATTTTGGCAAATCGAAAACGTGTAATTTCCCCTTCTCCGACGCCAACGCAAGACCGCGTTTTGCGAAACAGACCCCGCAGAAGCTTTTTAAAAGAATTGAATTGGGACCCCACCTTCCAGAACTCACTGTATTCTTCTGATTTGACTCCTTCGGATTTTCATATGTCCCGGTCGCTAAAGAACAATTTAAATGGTAAAAGATTTGCTCTGTACAGGCAGTTGAAAACTGCGGTGCAACCTTCTTCCAACAAGAGACAAGAGGTTTCTCCGAAAATGGCATCAACAAAAACTTGTAGAATGATGGAGACAGTTGTTAAAATCAGTGGTGACGAGGTACTTGACAAAGAAAGGTTTATTTTTGTGGGGACGTAAAATTTTGTTTTTAGTTTTCTAATCGGGAACGAACCTTTACAATGATCTCTAATTAATTAATTAATAATTAACTAATTAATGTTACTATTAATTAATGTTAGTAATAATTAACTAATTAATGAATTTAATTAATAATCGCACCAATATTTTGGTAGGGGTGACAAGACATTTTAACCACTTTGTACATTTAGATTATTATAAGATTTTTAAAATAATAAAAATTAAATTTTTATACTGTATTATGCTCTCTGAATTTTGGGAAAAAGTAAATGGGTTGGCAAATTCCGTGAGGGCGATTAAAAAACAAAAACAAAAAACAATTAATCACATTCTGGGCGACCTTCTGACGTCGATGAAGATTGAAGACTAAAAGTAAAAAGACACTCTGCTTGTCAGTGTGGAGAATAAATTTCGGAAAAGATTGCTAAGAGTTTGTGAACCGATATCTCAACTACAATTCGGCATTTGAAGAGATTTGGGTGCCAGAAAAAAGTCCGATTTTGGCAAATTGAAAACTTGTCATTTTCCACCACGACAACACAAATCTGCATGTTGCAAATCAGATCTTGTAGAGGCTTAAAGAGTTGAAATGAGACCCCACCCTCCAGTACCTGCTGTATTCACATGACTTGACTCCTTTGGGTTTTCATTTGTTCTGATCTATATATTTTGATATAAATTAAATTTAAATTTGAACAAGGGAATGACTCCAAGGGTACTTGGATAAGTATATTTCATTTTGATCATAGGAGAACCCGGGGACACAACCTCCAACTGAAAATATTTTCCCCTTTGATTTAAATTAAATTTAAATTTGAACAAGGGAATGGCTCCTATCCAAAATATAGGAGGAGAAAGCCAGAAGATGGAGGTCACATCGGCAAGATCAAAATCAGACACTATGGATGTGAAATCTGCTCATCAATTCATTCAATCAAATATTGCATCAAATACATATCAAAGGGGTAGATCAAGTTGTTTTTGCACAAACTCCCTACTGAAATTTTTTTTCCCTTTGATTTAGATTAAATTTAAATTTGAACAAGGGAATGACTCCTATCCAAAATATAGGAGAAAGCTAGAAGATGGAGGTCATATTGGCAAGATCAAAATGAGACAATATGGATGTCAAGTTGAGCAAGAAATCAACAATCAGTGGTTAGTGCCATACAATACATATTTGTTGCAACAATTCAACTGTCATATCAATGTTAAAATCTGATCATCAATTCTTTCAATTAAGTACATACCAAAGGGGTCAGATCAAGTTGTTTTTTCACAAAATCCCCACTGAAAATGTTTTTTTTCCTTTGAATAAAAATTAATTTTAAATTTGAACAAGGGAATGACTCCCATCCAAAATATAGAAGGAGAAAGCCAGAAGATGGAGGTCACATTGACAAAATCATTGAGTAATATTGAAATGCAACATTTTTCTTCACAAATTATAACAATGATTTAAAATAAATCATCGTTTCTTCACAAAAAAATGTAAGATATACAGCAAGACGCGGTTAATTTGGTTAGTTGACTAATAAAATGTCTTTTTATGAGTATGTAAAATTTTGTTTTTAGTTTTTTAATCCCGTACAAACATTTGCAAAGATGTAATACTTTTTAAATCACTTTAGTTGTTGTTGTTCTTTGCTTTCAGCTATCGTGTCAAATAGAAGATGTCTATCTTGTAGCAAAACTTATTCTGTTTGACCCATGGGAAGTAGACCCTATATCCAACACAAATTACATGCCCACAATACATACCATATTAAAACAAGCCAAAACTTTATTTCCTACCTAATAACAGACAATATTAGAAACACGCCCAAAAGATTCCATAATACAACACACACGGTTTAAAATCAAAGTGTCTATTGGTTAGAATTTAACATCACCCTGTGAAATATTGGACCAATCAAAGAAAACTAAATGTGCTACGGTGGCTCATCTGCGTGTCATGAATCTACTTTGGTATGTGATCTACACACCCCGGCGTATATTTCGCATTTTTATCTGATGCACTGTTTATCGCTAGAATATTATTAATAGAACATTTTTAAATATTTTAATTACATTTTCTTTGTTTTATATATATATATATATATATATATATATATATATATGAAGATATTTTTTATGTTTAACAATTTTTTTGTAGATACAAATATTTAAGTAAATGCTCTGTTTATAATAAACAGTATTAAATAGCATTTACCGGCCTGAATGTCCGAGAAATCTTCATAGAAAATATTCGTCCTCCGACAGGATTCGAACCTGTATCCTATACGGAACCGTCATAAAGCCTGACGTGCTTTTACCGATTGAGCCACAAAGGATCGATCGGTTAGCAAAGTCGAATTTACTGCTTTTAAACTTCAATCATTCATGAATCTCTCAGGTACATTCATGTCTGCTCATGGCGTATCAAATGTAAACAAATGACGTCACACATTATAAAATGGACAAAGTCCGACAATTATTTTAAGACATTTTTATGTTTAACATTCTTTTTATAGATACAAATATTTAAGTAAATGCTCTGTTTATAATAAACAGTATTAAATAGCATTTACCGGCCTTAATGTCCGAGAAATTTTCACAGAAAATATTCGTCCTCCGACAGGATTCGAACCAGTATCCTATACCGAACTATCATTTAGCATGACGTGCCTTTACCGACCTTGCTAACTGAACGCTCCTTCGTGGCCAAATCGGTAAAGGCACGTCAAGCTAAATGACGGTTCCGTATAGGATACAGGTTCGATTCCTGTCGGAGGACGAATATTTTCTATGAAAATTTCTCGGACATTCAGGTTGGTAAATGTTGTTTAATACTGTTTATTATAAACAGAGCATTTACTTAAATACTTGTATCTATAAAAAGAATGTTCCACCACAAGAGTCAGTAGAGTAGACTAGCGTACCCGTCGCAGTAGTCAATCGACCAGTAGACAAGTAGCAGCAGCAGTTACAGAAACACACGTTTACCCAACGCTCCGTGAAGACTGAAAACAGACGATGTCAAACGCCATCCTCACAAACAAAATTCTCGGAACCAAACCAAGTAAGCACCGACTTTTAAACAAAATAGGCACTGAGAATATTTTCACACACACCGTACCAATATTGTTTAATTCACATCGCAAAAAGAAAATACAAATTCTTGCTATTTATGTCAACACGTTTCTCAACTTTTTATTATTCTTATCGTTGTACGTTTTATGCATTTTAATATCTGTCCAAAATATTAGCCCCATTACAATATAAATAAAAGAAAATTTTTTAGCATTTTAATTACATTTTCTTTGTGTATGTTATAATATGTTTTACTATGCAGATATCATTCCAAAATAAAATTTGTACGGTGTAGATATTTTTCTTTGTCAATAACAAGCCAAAGTAACACCAATCAAACTAAAACCCTATTTTTCTTGAGCTTAACTTTAAGAAATCTTTCTTATGAAACCCACAGATTTCGATTTTCAAGGAGAGAGATGTGACAGTCTCCAAGCCGACATAGCTTCATAGCTCACCACCCCCAGCGCATGCTAAAAGAAACATGTGTCGGCAATTCAAATGACAATAGCATAGATGGTCAGTGAATCTTCACTGCTTGCCAGTTGGCGACTTCAAATGAATCATCCCCAACAACAAAGACAGTGAAAAAGCCTTTTAACTATTTAAAAGTCTTTTTTAAACTACACATTTTCTGTGTACCAACTACACAAAGACTAACTCAACTTAAGATTATTTTTAATATTTTTCGATTCTTTTGAATTCATGTACATACGTTTGGAAATACAAATGATTTATTTAACAGGTATGAGACCATGTTTCCTTTATTTTTATTTTATTATTGTGCGGAATTCTGACAATCGAATTTTTAATATAAAAAAATGGGAAGATTAAATTTCCTACAGTCTCGCTGGACTATATCTGGTTTCATTATCAACAGAACTATAAAAGGGAATTATTGTAACAAAGTACCTGCGACGTTCCTCGGGACTTGCTGATTCATCATACCTACACAGTACTCTACAAACACGTATTATTAAACCAACTGGAATCTATAGAAGAGACATAATTGAAAAGAAATGTCGGTAATTGTAAAACACTAATCAGCAAATACAATGGAGTAATGGATAGCAGCTTGGAGTGAGGAATCGGAGAGCCAAGTTCAAATTACGTTACATTCACTTATGTGCTAATACATATGAATCCTTTTCTTCTCCCCGCAGTTATGGGTAAATAAATAACAGGACAGACTGGGTTCTATAGCCTTGGATGGGAACTGGTCTAGGAGAAGGACAACTCTGAATTCAAAACCTGCTGAGGGTCATTTGAGGACCTTGTAGCACATATTGCACCAGGTCTCTGTATTCGGCCCTTCAAAAAGTGCGGATGGTTTTGCACAAAACTTTCACCATTATAATTAAATCATATGAGCAGGTTGTCTGGCTCTCAGTTCCTAGGAACTGAGTAACCTAACCCTCATAACATTGTAAAAGGGTCCATGGTAGGCATGGCTCAACAGGCCACGTTGATGAACAACAGGAGAGTCCACTATCACAACACATTAAAAAGTAAAATTCATTCTTGATATTCACTTCTCAACAAGGGAGTTAAATCAGAATTGCTTATTTAATTGCCACCAAAGGGAAACTTAGACTACAAAAAAAAGAAGACCGTATGAAAATAGAATTAAATTGCCGAGATAAAAATCTGAGCTTACTCATGCAGAAATATAAATGAAATTAATTTAATAAAAGTATTTGAAAAGAGATGTGATGAACGTTTATTTTATTTAGAGAGAATTTATTTTGTTAAAAATAATTTGAAACTTATAGAAATTAAATTAATCATAAAATTAATAACTCTTACATTTGTTTTTGGTTGGGTGATTCATTTTTTACAGGTTATTAACAATTTGAAGGTTATTTAAAGCCGGAAAATACTTTTAGAATTTTTCTTTTAAAGATAATGATTTAGTAATACAAGTCTTACTAATTAATCCATAGCTGGGGGGAAAGAGATAGATTTATATCTTTCCCAAGTGTATTTGCACGTAATGAACCCAAAAGGAATTGGAACTCAGTTCTTTGATCAGTATTTTGATAAAAGTATTTTTTAAAACCTACGTCTGTTTTATGTTCAAAATTTTTTGAAAATTTTTTGCCTTCTCAACAGACTAACAGTAACAACTTCATATACAAGATTAGTCAAAAATAGCAACTAATTTGTTTTTACGACTGTCAGTTGATTGTCTACCATTTGTATTCCAATGTACAATAAAGTAGAAATCAACAAAAGACATGTTTATCTAACCATTTACTTATTTGGAGGTAACAGATTTGTTCACTTGTTTTGTTTTTTATGGCTTATCAACCCTTTACAGATTATTTAAAGTCAGAAAATATTCTTAGATTGTAAGAATTTTTTTTAGATAATAATGATTTAGTGATACAAGTTTTACTAATTAGCCCATAGCTGGGGGGGGGAAAGAGGTGGATTCATACCTTTTCCAAGGGTATTTAGATGTAAGTGAGTATAATGGTTACTTGCATTATTTACTTTATTCGAACTGAGCCAACCAAGCATAGAAATGAATACAATATGAGAACCAGTAATAGAGAAAAGCAATGAATAACAACAAAAAACTACAATATAAGCTCTGGTAAAAAAAAATGAAATAATAATAACAAAAAAAAATTTGCAATATGAGCACTGGTAAAAAATAGTTGCTGAGACATTAGGTCTATAAGTTGCCAAAAATTCATGCACATATGTCCTCATATGGCCAGTGGATAAAGGCGTTGGTTAGATCCAATGACTAGACCTAAAGAGTTGTGAGTTCAATATCAGGCTTTCTTGTTAAAAACTTGAACACATTCAACATTATGAATTTTATATCTTGTTTTTTTTTTCAAGACTTAACATGAGCAAAACAAATTCACAGATTTGGATGAAAAAAAAAAAAAAGACCCTATAATGATGTCCAAAATGCAAAAATCTTTCATCTTTTAATAGTCAGTTTCAGTTAGTTTAATTTGTAATGTATATAAATGCAAGTAGAAATGGTAAATTTTGATAAGATAGCAAAAGTTACAAAGCATTGCGCTGAATCCTAATTAGGCTTAGGTCCATCCAGATGTGGGGATAGGGGGTAGTACACACCAGCCATTTCCTTGGTTCTTGGACATGTAAGCTTATTACACATAAAATCAAAAATTAAAATCTTCATTTCTTTCTTTTTCCTTTTAGAAACATTTTCTATAAATAATCAATTGATCTACACTTAAAAGTAACTGCATAAAGGGAGAAAAAGTTATTTACACCTCATTTTCCCATATCCCAACAATACTTATTAAGTTCAAAAGAATGAGGTTCAATCATTTCTTTAGTGGAAATACCTGAACAACAGGTTGTAGAAAATAAAAAAAAAAAAGGAATTCAAATGGCTTCGAAAATTTTTTTTTTGCACAGATATAAAAATGTTCAAAACAACTTTATAAAATTGAACTCTAAAAAATCCTATTTAACATATGATATCTTCTGCAAGTTCGGGTTTCAGTGTTTCAGACATGTTTTTTGTTCTTAAAGGTTTCTTTTCTAGATTGGCAGTTGCTGCTAATGAAGGCTCAGCAGAGATGGTACTAGATAGCAAGTGATGATAGGAGACGACAGTGGGGGTCACACTAAGAAGAAATCAAAAGAAAGAAAGAAAGCAACAAAGAGAAGACATGGAAACAGAAAATGGAAATGAAAAATCCCGAAGAATGAAGAAAACTGTTTTAGAACTTAAATCTAAGAGACACATGCACACACATATATATATATATATATATATATATATATATATATATAGATATATATTTATATATCTCTATCTATAAAAGGCAGGATGTGTGTGTGTGTGTGTGTGTGTGTGTGTGTGTGTGTGTGTGTGTGTAATGAATGCACGGCTGCAATTTTTGACAGATTTGCACCAAAATTTACATGCACATGCTCCAAGTTAGCGGGAAGGCCAAGACCGACTTTGCATTTCCCAACTCGTATCGATAGTGGAAATAATTGATATTTTCATGCTTATACGGCAGTTTTCATGTAGTTTGCGGCCATTTTCTACTGGCCAGAGTGAGAGCCTATAGCTGGCTGCCACAAATAGGCAGGAAGATTCTATTGGCCAGCATGAGAGCCAACAGCTGACTGACACGAATGTTAACTAGCATGCTAGAATGCAAAAAAAATCGATAGCTGTATTCGTCTCAAGTGGGAAAAATTTAAATCTGCATGGCACTTTACTCCAATTGGCTCATTCGCTTGCTTAAACTCAACGTTGATTCTGATTCCGCAGAACTGGTTTGGGTGTGAAAAAGTATTTGTTGTTAACATTCTTTTTTCATTCGGTTTTTCCAGTTACGAGTCCTTTTTTAAAGCTGATCGTTTTGTGTTCATTTTGTTTAGTTCTTTTTTCATAACAGATTTAATGTTTAGTATAGAGCTTAGAAAAAATTCACAGTGTGAGATAGGCAAGAAGTAAGGCATGTAGCAACATCAGCACGGCAAAGGGCACTCGTTTAAAGGCAAGGAAGGGCAAAAATATTTTAAGTCAAGTGATAGCGATTGCTGTATGAGTCGTACGATTTTTGAATCAAGCACGGGCAACGCCGGGTCATGCTGCTAGTATATCCTAAATGTGTATGTCACTGTGTCACACTTTTTCAACTTTACTCCTAGAGGCCATAGCCCAACATATCCTACCATTTTGGAATCAGGCCAAGTCCGTGAGCAAATTAAAAACATTCCAGACTGGATCCAGACCTGCAATTCTGAAATTCTGGATTCTCAAGTTTTCATTACTGCGATTGTTTTTGGCAATTTTTTTTAATGTGATTTTTTGCAACAAATTTTTTTTTACAATAACAATTTTTATAACTCAGAAATAAATTTGGTAATAATCAAAATTAATGGAGAAATCCAGTGAAAGTAAGTCATGAAATAAAAATAATTGTTTGTACGGAATATACAACAAATTGTCTTTAAATTAACTGGCGGCAGAAGAATTATTGGTCAACTTTTAAAAAGCAAGCTTAAATATTAATGAAATACTTAAATGCAGTGATTAATTTTGAGTTCTTCTGTAGTTTATTGTTGCCTATCGCATCTACTCCTCTCCACCTATAATGACAAAGACCCAATCAAGAGCCCTCCACAGGATCTAGTTTAAATGCTACTCATTAGGGTGACTTTTAATCTATTATATATATTTCATTATGTCAATGCATTTTTATAATAATCCTTTCTAGTTCTCTAATTAGCTTCTTGATGTTAAGTTGAAATTCATCAAGAAAGGAACCATATTTATATATATGGTATATATGACAAACCAACCTATAAAAATATTTTTTGGAAGTTACTTAAATCCTGTTTAGATTATAGAAATGGATATTGATCCCTCATTTTCTATCATCCTTTCATTTGATTACCTATAAGCATGTTTTGGAAATTCATCTATAAATCTACTATGGCCAAGAAATAGGGGATGAGTTTAATACTAAAGAAAATTACAAAACAGATCCCCTACTTTTTACCATCCCTACCTTTGATTATCTATAAGGATTTCTTTTAGTCACCATATATATTCGCATATCATGTGACCTTTGAAGACCTAATTTTAAAGCTAATTTGGTTAAAGTAAATGGATATAAATTTGATCAAAGGATAGCATTACATATGTTAATTTTATATCTCATGTATGATGCAACCCCCTTAAAATTAGCTTCAAAATTAGGTTTTCAAAAGTCACGATATATTAAAATGACCATCAATAATTTTATCTGTTGTTGAAGCCATACAATTGCGTTCAAAATATATTTAGTTGAAATCATAAAAATTGTGTTCAAAATAGATTTCATCATTAAATAACCGATAGAAGTGTTGATATGCCAGCAAATAAAATCAAACACTGATGTTGGCGCCATAAATTTTTGCTTTTTACATTTGGAATAACTTTAGCTTATTTAATTGAAGTAAGTATACAATTTGTTTATTTTATTTCCTTTGTACTTATATTATTTTATGTTTTCATTGCAAAAACAAACTTTTGGGGGTGCAAAATTCATTAAATGTCATTTGAGAAACTTGGTCTTATTACATGGAAATTAATTCAACATTTTTCATTTAAAGTTAATTTAATATTCTTCTCCATGAAATTTTTATTCAAAAACACAAATATATGAATAACAATTTTTATTTTTGCATAATCTATATTTCTGGTTCTAACAAATGAAAAACTGATGTTGAATTTTTACCACACCTCATACAGAAACATAACATTTTAATTTTACTTTGTTAACTTTGCTCTCATGGTTCTACCAAGGATTGAACTGACCATCCTTGGCTAACAAATTTCTGATGATATTCAGTCAGTTATGTGGCATGCTTAGGTGATCATGTATCTTTCGATACATGACTGACGAGGCAGATTTTTTTTCCCAGCAGTAGGTTACCATTTCTTTCTGTGATAGACCAGTTGCCATTTAATGCAATAGAATCCGATCTGTCCTGCTATTTACTTATAGCTGGGAGGAGAAGGAAAGAAGTCATACATTTCCCAAGAGTATTAGCATGTAAGTGAACATAATGGATTCAACTGGAATTTGAACTTGGCTCTCTGATTTCTCAATCTGAGCTGCTATCCATTACTCCACCATGCCTCCTCCTAAATAAATAAATAAAAAAAAAAAAAAAAAAAGGTGCAGTCACTCATATCCAAGGATGCCAGTCTACTAGGGCGGCTAGCTAATCCCCGTTGCAGATGCCTGCTCAGGCACATTATGTGTTTGTTCAAGACCCACAGAGACCATCTGTGGTTTATACTACAACTAATGCTGAGTGGACTTTAGTTGCAGTTTCTGGGAGAGAATGCATTATCTAGTATGACCAACAGTCTGAACAAGGCCAGCACACTCAAACCCTCGGTCATGATGACTTGTGACTTCATGTTAGTACAACCACTGACAGCTCCCAAGGGTTCTGTCTACCCAATTTCATTCACAAGGCTTGGGTCAACCGGTGGGGTATGGTTTTCTGTCGCTTTCCAAAGGTGCCACATGCTGGGATCGACCCTCCTCCAGTCCGATAAAATCAGGAAGTCTCCTTCCTGACAAATTGACCATGGTGAGATTCAAACCCAGGTCTCATGGTCAGAAAGCAAACATTCTAACCACTTGACCACATCCCCATAGACTCCTACTCCTCAGCTTAAGGGATTTGTTCTAATCAGTGGCAGTAACAGTAGCAGGTTTGTCTCCCTTCCTGTCAAAGTGGATTTAACCTTTAGCTGTTAGTTAAGCATTTTGTTTTTTAATCAGTATCACCTGAAGCAAGGCAGTAATGTCACTAAAACATGAAGAATTAGGAAAAGAAACATTAATGATAAGCAGAAAGAGAAGAGAGTAATCAGAAGGACAGTAGATAGTGATTGACATTTCATTTAAATTTTTGCAGATTAAAGTTGGCTGCAAAGCATGGAGCCAGAAGGGAGTTCCATAAGCAAGGCAGTAAAGCCACTAAGACAAATGGAGTTACTGGGTGTGGAAGAATTAGGAACAGAAACAATAATGATGAACAGAAAGAGAAGATAGTAATCAGGAGGACAGTAGATAGTGATTGACATAGTATTTAAATTTTTGCAGATTAAAGTTGGCTGGAAAGCGTAGAGTACCACAACCAAGAAGTGCGATAGAAAAAACTGTTAGCATAGAATTTACAATTACATCTAGTCAACTCAACTGTAAAATGATGATATCTTGATGCCAGTCTAGTACTGTACTTAAATTCAAAATCTCTAGGTATTGTAGCGAGGAGCTCATTTGAGCAATTACCATAAAAGTCTTTATAGAAAAGACCTTACGGTGGTGGGAAAGTGACTGAAGCCAAGTTGCCAGATCAGGTACAGTAATGTTGCAGATTCTTCTTTGGATTTTATCAAGCAGTTCAAGGTAAATAGCAGGAGCACTGGACCATATGTGGCAGCAATATTCTAAGCATGGACGAATGGTAGACTTACAGATATGGAAGATAGATTCTGGAGAGAAAAATTGTCTCGTACGACACAGTAAACCAACTTTCTTAGCAGCTGAGCTGGCAATGGATTTAATATAGTCTTTTCACTTCATGTCAGTTGAGAACGTTAGACCGAGAAGGCACAATTTTCTTAGCATGGATGAATGGTAGACTTATAGATATGTAAGATAGATTCTGGATAGGAAAATTGTCTCGTCTGACATAGTGAACTGACTTTCTTAGCAGCTGATCTAGTGACAGATTCAATATAGTCTTTCCACTTCATATCAACAGAGAGCATGAGCCTGAAAAGGAATGAAGAGTCACTTTCCTGGAGGATAGCATCAGCCATGATGATGGAAGGCAGCAAGGGATCACTCAGATGATTAATGGAGAGAGGTTTAGTTTTGGAGATTTTAAATTTACAAGCCATCTTTTGCTCTAGTTAACAACTGACTTGAGGTTGTACTGAAATTTCTCCTCGGAGAATATTTTTCTATTATCTGGGGAATTGCTGCCACTCGGTTTATTGAGCAAGATTCAGTTTTATGCTTGATTTAAAGGAATAATTAATTAATTCCATTCCTTCTAGACTTTTTCTTCCAAAAATGTCTTTTTCAAGAAAGTTAATTTTATATTTAATTTTTAACAGACTCTTCTTCCAAAGAAATTTTTTTTATTTCTGTTTTCATACCGTGAAATTTAAAAATTATTTTAAAAGTTAATTTAATATTTTTCCTATGACATTGTTATTCCACAGCAGAGGGAACAAAAACATGAAGAGTTGAGTTACTAGCAGGAATTAACTGATACTGAGATATCCAGAAAAGGCATGGCATGTGGAATTAGAACAATCTTGGACCCAAGAGTCAGGAGTTCAGTAAGTGGCCACAGCAGAGGAAAAAATACATTTGGAGAGTTGAGTTGCTAAAGGAAAATAACTGAAACAGATATCCAGAAAAGGCATGGCATGTGGAACTAGAAAAATCTACACCCATGGACTAAATAAATAGTTCAGTTCAAAATTCCTGTGTATATCACATGCAGAAAGCCGGAGCATACAATGGCTGAAACATTGTGACTATGGCAATAAAGATGAGGACTACATTTCAAACAATGTAAATAGTGTAAATAACAAATATATTGATGATAAAATTTTATTTTTTATAATTTGTTTTTCTTTCTAAAAGGTATTTTAAAAAATTATCTTGAATTTTAGTTTAGTTTACCATTAAAAAGCATAAGATAAGAGTAAATGTAACTATAAGATTAATGAAAAATGTCATTACACAAAGTTAATGTAATAATTAAATTCATTTAGGAGGGTATTTTTAATTTTTATAAAAAGACAATCATTTACTTCTGCTTCCTCTCTTTCTCCTCCTTGACCCCTAAGTTGTAGCAGAACAGGGATGAAGATGTCCCCACTGACGAATGTCTCTTTTCCTGAAGGCCGTTTTCTTCTTTTTACTCCAAGATGTAGCAACATGCAGTAAAGGGAAATGCCTCCTTTCCCCAATTGACTGATGGATGAAGTAAGTACAGCCTTTACTTTGGTCATTCCAACTCTGTGCTTGACCAATATAACCATCCTTATCATGACTTACCCCAATTTACTTCTTGTTGTAGCATACATACGGACGATAATGGGTATGTCCCCATTCCCATGAATACAATAATGAATATAGTACATGGTCTAGAGTTGGAGATTCATTGTTGAATTCACTTGACTCACTTCTAGCAGTTGACTACTACTTCTACATGCTGCTGGCGAATCTTATATGTGTTGTTCTTGTCCTAAGTATTATCATTCATTACCAACCTCCATTTGATTATTCTATTCATTTCTGAACTAAAAAGCAAACACCTCATCTAAAAAGGACTAGAAAAAGAAACTCTCTTTCATTTCCCAATGATAGACATCTTTTGCAGATCATCCAGCAATGAAGTAC
>OZ010611.1:3638957-3673957 GCA_963932145.1 Acanthosepion lycidas
GCTATTTTTGTAGTGATTTTATAACATATTTATGTTATAAATTTTTTTTAAATAAATATATATATATATATATATATATATATATATATATATATATAAATATAAATTTTTGCTGGTGTTTCCATTTTGGCAACAGGGGTCAAATTAATGTCACTACTTAAATAGATTGGTCCACTTTAAAAAAAAATAGAAAATGTTTTTTTAAAATAATTTTTATAGATTAGCATTCATTAGATCAGCTTTTTTCAAACTTCTTTATACTTCAACTCACAACAAGAACCACATTTTGCATCGTAACCCATTATACCTACATGTAACAAATCAAAGGCAAATTCTATTTGCTTGATTCATTTATTTAGCATCAACAATTTAACTGTATATTTCTTACGATCCGCACATATTGGAATTGCATGTATTTATTTGTATTATCTATTTATATGAATATAAAATTATTACTTCTAAAAAGAATAGCTTGTTCTTAAATCTTGCCGAAACAACAACCAACTCACCATAAAGTCCGAGACTTCAAATGAACACAATACATCATCGTACTACCCCAGAAAGAATTTACCGGTACTTGACTTCGAAATTGAGTCAGGGAATTCACTTTTGGCCTTGACTTCAGATGCAACAAAATTATTCAACAATCTTAACAGTTTTCACTGACCACGAAGACAAACGCACTGCACACCTTTATAGGTAATATTTGGTGTGAGGTCTCTTTGTGAGAGAGGACTGGTTACTCAGTCCCCAAGTTTGATGAACAAGATACTTAAACTCAATGAAAACAGACAATATGTAAATTATTGGCAAGCGAACAATTTATTTAGAAATTTACAGTCGCCTGATCGGATGCATTGATATGCATCGAAACATGAATGCAATTGTTAGTGATTTTTATGTTTTCAGTGTAGTATCTTAAAATAAATAATATTGCTCTACTTTGTATTGAGCTGTATTTAAATAAAATTTTACAAACATTGGAATTGTACTCTATTCATTCTCATCTTACTTGGAAATATATATATATTTTGTTTAAACGTTATTTTTGATGGATACTCATATTCGAGTAGATGCTCAGTCTTTTTGTTTTTTTTTTAATTAAACAGTATTTTTTTTATCTAACTCCATCTACCAGCTTGAATATTTGAGAAATCTTGTCAGAAAAATGTGTACACCCCCCCCCGGCAGTCTGACAAGATTTCTTGAATATTCAACCTGGTAGATGGAGTTAGATAAAAAAATACTGTTTAATTAAAAGATAAAAACAGGTCTTCTACTCGAATATGAGTATCCATCAAAATAACGTTTAAACAAAATAAATGTAAAAATATATCGTATTTAATTAATTTCCTTATATATATAGTCTTAAGGTGTGCTATATTTATGGAATAAAGTGCTCAATATCAGAGAGAGCATGTGTAAATATAAAAGTGAACATAGAAGTCAACACTTAGAGGCGACAGACTGTTTCATGCTAGATGCAATCATCAGGGCTGACAATTGCATATAGCATGAAACAGACTGTTGCCTCTAAGTGTTGACTTCTATGTTCACTTTTATATATATATATATATATATATATATATATATAGTTATACACATTTGGAAAAACTTTTAGGTATTTTGGCTTGTAATTGAACAAACCAATGCCCAAGGGAAAATAAGGGATAAAAAAAGAAAGAACTAAGAACATGAAATTGAGGTGAAAACAATTGTCCAGAATTCAATTCATATATATATATATATATATATATATATATATATATATATAACAAAATATAATACAAGCTTACCTTGGTGAAAAACTAGCGATGATTTGAGTGCTGTGCAACATTTAGAGTTGTCTACATTCTCTACTTTGCTCTCACTTGCATATTTTTTTCTTTCTTTCTTTATCGGGACCCATTTTATTTATCTCGTGACCCACTGAAGGGTCAAGACCCACAGTTTGAAAAACCCTGCATCAGATTGCTCCTCAAGGCATGATATTTGTCAGAATTGAAAAATATTGATTTTTTAGAAGGGGTCCTGTTCATAATAATCAATACAGTGTAAAATCAATCCCTGACTTTTTACAGAGTTATCTGGACTTGTTCTACATATAAAAATGTTTTTCTCCTTTAAATAGAGAACAAATGCATATATATATATATATATATATATTAAAAATCAGGAGGTCAGTTGATATATATATATATATACATATACATGTTTATTCCTCATTTAAAAGAAATAATTATCCCCCAGTGTTTGTGTGTGCATTTCCAAATATTATAGATATGCAGGTGGTGTAATGAATAGCTCAAAATGAGAAATTGGAGAGCCAAGTTCAAATTAATTTCAGTTGTGTTTGTTGTATTCACTTACGTGCAAATACCCTTGGGAAAGACATGAAACCCTCTCTTCTCCTCCTATTCTATGGGTTAAATAGTAGCACTTGTATCTGAAAAAATTGTTATTATTCTCAAAAAAATTGTTCTATGCAATATTTACTCCTGAAATAAAAAGAATTATTTTTACAAATGAAAATGTTTTTGCTTTAAATGACACACAAAGGGTTGAAAAGGTGTAAAAAATCTAAAAATCCCCCACCCCTGCACACACACAAAAAAAAAATTTTAGAAAAGAACGATATTGGGAAAGAAAGTTGAAAAAAGTTCAAGAAATTAAGGAAAACAATGATGGAAGTACTGACTTTAGATTTAAACACTACATTATATATGGCATCAATAACAGACAATTTTCATTTTATTTTGCTTTTATTTTAATGGGGACATTAATTATAGGCAAAAGTGAGAAGAGGTAAGAGGAGACATGTCAAAATTTCATCCCACACCTCCCCAGCTGGATTGACTTAATAACAAGGTCAGAAGCAATTAAGGGGTCACTGGAGTCGGAGTCAGAAGCAATAAAGGAATCATTGGTATTAGAGGCAATTAAGGGGTCACTGACGTCAGAAGCAATTAAGGAATCACTGACATCAGAAGCAATTAAGGGGTCACTGACGTCAGAAGCAATTAAGGGGTCACTGACGTCAGAAGCAATTAAGGGGTCACTGACGTCAGAAGCAATTAAGGAATCATTGGTATTAGAGGTAATTAAGGGGTCACTGACGTCAGAAGCAATTAAGGGGTCACTGGAGTCGGAGTCAGAAGTAATTAAGGAATCATTGGTATTAGAGGCAATTAAGGGGTCACTGATGTCAGAAGCAATTAAGGTGTCACTGGAGTCGAAGTCAGAAGCAATTAAGGGGTCACTGACATCAGCAGAAATTAAGGGGTCACTGGACTCAGATTTGGTAAAATTATACTAACTCCAACTCCAGTTGAATTTAGACTTTTTGTAAAAAGTCTTAAATTATAAAATTTTTATCTTTATTTCTTCTACTGTATATTTACGGTTTCCTTTAAAGAAATTCATCTCAGCTTCTTTTTTTAAAGTCTTTTTATTTTTTGTGGTTATTTTGTATTTGCAAAACTATATATGCAAAAAAAATCTTATATTATAAAATTTTTATGTCTTTTACCTCCTGTAAAAGATTATATTTCAACTTTTGTTATAAAGTAGTTTTATTTTTATTCTCTACTTATTTCTTATTTGCAAATATATATATATATATATATATATATATAAGGAAGAGGTTATAGTAGTTCCGAGAGAAAATATTATGCTATTTTTTCCATTTATTTATTTTCTCTCTTCTTTTTAATATATATATATATATATATATATATATATATATATATGCAAAAAGTCTTACATTATAGCATTTTTAATTTTATTATTATTTCTTCTGTATCCATATAGAGATTTTGTCTCTAATTCTGTTAGAAAATATTGAACAATGAATAGGTATGATATAAAAGCCATAACATCTTTATTCTTTGATATAAACCAGTTATAATGATATAGGCCTACTAAAGTTAGGAGTGTATGTATAGGCTTTGAGATTTGTAGGCTATAATCACTTAATTACATAAAGATATGTTAGAGTTGCCAAAAACAGCGGAGTCAGAGTCAAAGGTTTTGTGTTCCGACTCCACAGCCTTGCTTAATAAGGAATTTGGTTATGGTGGAGCACATTCACTATATTAATTCTTGCAGCTGTCTTCGCACATTTTTGGTCTTATATCAAAACTTAAGCAAAGGCAATCCATCATAATTGGGGTTTAAACCACCCTCATTCTGTTCAGGTTATCAGAGTTCTGATCAGTAGGTTGCCATTTTGGGCCAGCCTAAATATTCAATAACAGAGTTGCAAAGAGCCACATGGAACTTTTTAAATGTCCAGAGAGTTCTAGAATTAAGTTATCACTCCACCAACAAATTTGTCAAAGCCATTCCTCCTGACAGCAATGTGATACTATATAACCTATCCTGGTAAATGAGTGTAACAGGTATACTAATGCAACATGTGTGTCTGCATTTCAGTCAGTGATTTTTATCAATTGATTTGAATTTTATGACTTGACAACCTTTTGCAGTTTATTTAAAGCCAGAAAATATTTTTAGATTATAAGAGTTTTCGGTGATAATGATGATTTACTGAAAGACTAATTAGCCCATAGTTAGGGGGAGAAGAGGTGGATTCTTACCTCTTCCAAGGGTATTTGTATGCAAGAGAATATAACAAACCCAATTGGAATTGGCTCACCCATTTCCATTACCGACCTGTTAACCATTACACAAAGACATTTTTCCGCCCTTCTGAGGGTTAAGAATACACTGCAGATCAAAGCCGCACCTATTTCTAAAGTAATTACTCTCTCAACAGCTGACAACAAAATGACTACTACAATCAAAGTTTGACTATCAACTATAAACTACTTAGTCAAATGAACTATTGCCAACCTGAATTACAAAAGACTTGCTCCAATCGAAGTCAAATAAATAAACATTATTTGTTTAGATTTTTTGATTCTGCTCATTTATTTACGAAGTTTCTGATAAATATCGCTAAAAACCTCTGGTACTTCTCCACAAAACCTAAATGAAGCATTTGAAAATGTTATTTGATGATAGAAATGTTGAATTTCTTTCAGAAAAATCACTTTTCTAATTTAGATATTCAATTATCTAGAATTTTTAATTATCCAAACATCTTTTTTGCAAACCCTATCCTAAGATGTTCAGATAATTGTGCAAGTATTGTACTTCGTGTACTTAGTCCAATCCCTTTCAAGGACAAATTAATTTGATACGCTTAACAAATACAAGAAATCTTCCAGAATGGATAGGAGAAAAGAACAATTGATCCCTGTGGTTTGAATAAAGGGTTCAGTTTAAAATTCTCAGGTTACGAACTACAACCAATACATGATTTTATTTGATAAGTTTCTTTAATGGTATATCAACTCCTCATGGGTCATTTAATGCTGAAATTTCATTTTCTTGGGAGCTCTGAAGTAATAAAAATTATATATGTTATTCTGCTTCCACAGTTGAATAAATGGTAGGTGATACTCAGCTTTTGTTCATATAGATATTTATATTGACATGATTACTAGAGGCAGTGATACATGCATTTTATGTTGTAGTTTTTTTGAAGTCATATTTTGGAATAGAGTTTGATTTCTTTAAGAAATTATAGAATATTATATGGATTAATGTCATGAAAGAGTTCTTTCATGTTGGTTGGTTGGTTGATTTTGTTTAGCAGCATATCAACATTTATCACTGACATTTTCCTGTTGACACTAGCATGACCCTGCATATTTGATTTATTCATTCATTCAATTTTTATGGCTTATCAACCCTTTGCAGAAAATATTTTTAGATTGTAAGAATGTTTTTTTCTTCTTTTTTTGTGACTACCTTTGGAAAAGATATGAATACATCTCATTATGCCTTACTTCTTGCCTATCTCACACTGCAAATTTTTTCTAAGCTCTATCTATACAAAACATTAAATCTGTTCAGTATTTACATTAGTCGGACTATTGTCCTCATCTTTGTCGCCATATTTGTCACAACGTTTCGGCCGTTATACACTCCAGCCTTCTTCAGGTGGTTGGAATTTCGAACTGAACAATTATTTCGCTCAATGGGGTAGACTGTTCTAGTTCCACGTGCCATGTTTGATGGATCAGTTATCTCCTGCTAATTTTCCCTCTGAAAGTTCTCCCCTGCCTTAACCGGGTATTGAACTCACACTCTTTGGGTTTGTCAATGGATCTAACCAACGCCTTTATCCACTGTGCCATGTGTCCTTGAATTTCTGGGTATTATAAACCTAATGTTTTCAGCAACCATTTTTCTCATATTGCAATTTTGCTGTTATCATTGCATGTTTTTACCAGAGCTCATATTGCAACTTTGTTATCATTGCTTTTCTCTGGCACTCCTTATTACTGGTTCCCATATTATATTTATTTCTATGCTTGGTCGGCTCAAGAGAATTTTTGTGGCTTAGCATATGTGCTGATTCCTTAAGTTTACGAATTTTCCAATGGTGTTCCCTGTCTATGATCTCAACATGATCCCACAGGGGACGGTGATCTCCCTTCCCTCTCCATATGTGGTCAGCCACGCCTGATTTTTCTACTTCACCTCGCGTTACAGCTTTCTGGTGTTCTTGAAGCCTTACCTTGAGGGGGCTGCCTGTCTCTCCTTTATATTCCTTTCCGCAGCTGCACGGGATAGCATAACACAGTCTTTAGTCATGTTCTCCTCTATGGGCAGTCTCACTCGAGAGAGATATCTGCGAAGTGTTGTCACGCTTTTGAAGGTTGTCCTGATGTTATATGGACCGCAGATCCTTTGTATTTTCTCTGATAACCCCTTCACATAAGGCAGGCAGACTGTTTTCTGAGTGTTGTTGTCCTCCTCCTCCTCCTCCTCTTGTACCCGCCTATCCCAGTTTTTGTGGGCTGCTGCCATGTACCCAGGGTAGTTGTTACGTTGTAGGGTACTACTTATACTGACCAATTCCTTATCTAACATCTCTGGGTCGCCACTTATGACTTTTGCTCGGTGTTGTCAGCAACGGACGATCCCTTTCTTTACGCTGTATGGATGGTGGGAGTTGAAATTGAGGTATTGTCTGGTGAATGTCGGTTTACGGTATACGAATGTCTTGAACCCATGCTCTGTTCGAGATATTAGTACATCCAGGAATGGGAGTGTGTTGTTACTCTCTTTCTTCATTGTGAACTGTATCGAAGGTCTTATTGAGTTCACATGGTCCAGTAGAACCTGGATATCTTCCCAGTGTGGCCAGAGTATGAAGATGTCATCTACGTACCTTAACCATATAGTTGCCTTTAGAGATATAGATTCTAATGCCATTTCTTCAAAGTACGTGGAACTAGAACAGTGTACCCCAGTGATCGAAATAAAGGGTTCAGCTCGAAATTCCAACCACCCGAAGAAGGCCGGAGTGTACAACAGTCGAAATGTTGTGACAAATATGGTGACAAAGATGAGGACAATTGTCCAACTAATGTAAATACTGTACATAATACCTCATCTCAGAAATATAGACAGATTAAATCTGTTACGAAAAAAGAACTAAACAAAATGAACACAAAACGATCAGCTTTAAAAAAGCACTCGTAACTGGAAAAACCGAATGAAAAAAGAATGTTAACAACAAATACTTTTTCACACCCAACCCAGTTCTGTGGAATCAGAATCAATGTTGAGTTTAAGCAAGCGAATGAGCCAATTGGAGTAAAGTGCCATGCAGATTTAAATTTTTCTCACTTGTGACAAATGCAGCTATTGATTTTTTTGCATTCTAGCATGCTAGTTAACATTCATGTCAGTCAGTTGTTGGCTCTCATGCTGGCCAATAGAATCTTCCTGCCTATTCATGGCAGCCAGCTATAGGCTCTCACTCTGGCCAATAGAAAGTGGCCGCAACTACATGAAAACTGCCTTAGAAGCATGAAAAAAATCGATTATTTCCACTATCAATGGGAGTTGGGAAATGCAAAGTTGGTCTTGGCCTTCCCGCTAACTTGAAGCATGTGCATGTAAATTTTAGTGCAAATCTGTCAAAAATTTGCGGCTGTGCATTCGTTACACACACACACACACACACACATATCCTGCCTTTTATAGATAGAGATATGGATTAATGTCATGAAAGAGTTCTTTCATGTTGGTTGGTTGGTTGGTTGATTTTGTTTAGCGGCATATCAACCTCTATGGGTTATTTAATGCCGACATTTAATTATTTTGTACACAATTATATGCCTTCAACTAGAGAAAAAATGTATTGTTAGTCATTTTGTTATAAAATGAATTATTAGTCATTTAATAAAAATATGTAAAATTGGTAAATTTTTTTATACAATGTTTTACTCGTATTTTTATACTTTCCTGGATGCTCAGATCCGAAGATGTATTGGGATTGTCAAAGATGCATTCCATAAGCTAGGCAGAGTATTACGAGACAGGATGGTTTTGTTGGTAACAAAGAAAAGAGTACTGAACTGCTACGTAATATCTGTCCTCCTTTATGGCAGCAAATGTTGGACAGTCTCCTCAAAGCTAAAAAGACCTGAGGCAACAGATGTATGGTTCTACAGAAGAATGCTAAGGATACCATGGATTGAACATGTGAGCAACGGTGAGGTTTTGGAGTGGATGCAAACAAGGAGGAAGCTTATACTTAACATCAGGAAGAAGCAGCTGAAATTTCTGAAACATGTAATGAGAAAGAAGGGCTTGGAAAATCAGATACTCATAAGGCGGGAACAGAGGAAAGCAACGTGTGACATACCTAACGGGTTTAAGCAAATGGATGACAGAACAGTGTCTGGCCGAAGTAGCAAAGGGACAAAACTTATTGAGAGCTACAAGTGATGGTGGGGGGGGGGGAATAGAGAGCCATGATCACCTATGTCCTGAAGAGACACAGCACATAAAAGTAGTATTTTGTTTTGGTTTGGGGGTTAACTATTTGCCCATAGCTGGGACCCTAACAGGTGCTACCAACCCAGGTCAGCCAATTAAGAGTTGATTCCACGCTCCTCAAAACCTCCAATGCTTCCAGATGTAGCTTATCGTCATACCCAGGAACCCTCCTGATTAGTTTGTCATACCCAGGACTAACCAACACATGATGGCAGAAAATACAATGACCAAAATAATGTTTTTTTTTACTACTTTTCACCCAATATAAGGTTCAAGAGTCACTCAAAGTAGAGATTTACTGTCAAAACTGTAAAGATGAATGAAGTGTGTGATATGAATGAATGAAGGTTTTTTTTTATCATGGGTGGAGGTACAGCTTATCAATTTCTTGTACGTAATTTAAAACCAGAAAATATTTTTAGTTTGTAAGAATTTTTTTTGAAGATAATAAAGATTTGCTGATAAAAATCTTACTAATTAACCCACAACTGGGGGGTAGAAGAGGTGGATTGATACCTTTCCTAATGTTATTTGTGCGTAACTCGGCACTTTCATTTCCAAATTGGAGCACCTGGTATTCCCAAGCGGTCACTCATCTTAGTATTGACGAGGCTGAATGTGAATGAAGAGGTGGTAAGAAGTGAAGGTTATGAAAATAATAAAAGCAGATAAGGATTGACTCTTGACTAGAATAGGTCAGGTTTAAGGTATTCAGGGAAGTACCCACACGGGAGTCTGTTCCAAAACGTTACTGTTCTGGGAGGGGGGAGTTGTTTCAGTGGAACTTTCATTTTGCATTTGGAACATGGGAAAAATGAGGGTGATTCCACTCTGTGGAAGTAGCATGGTGAGTCATAGTTAAAGTCTGTTAAACTCTGAACTGGTGGAACTAAAGAATGAAGCTCTAAACTGAACATTTGTCATGGAAGTAGTGATAAAGTAGCTTGTGACATTGGATTTGTGGGAAAGAGGCTGCGGAGTGGAAAATAAATCCACCCCCCCCCACATGCACACTGAAAATTACATAAATGATTTCAAACTCTATTAAGACAGGAAAGTGAAAATTGAGCAGCTCCAGACCAAAAATAGCAGAAATACTCTGTTTTTGATCTCATCTGACTCTTGTAAAGATAAGGCATGAGCAGAAAGACCCTGTCAAGGTTGGAAAGTGGAGATTGAGTAGCTCTTACACAGATATAACATCAATACTTCATTTTGGGTTTAATCTAACTCTTGTAAAGATAAAAACATGGCAGAAGGAGTCAGGTGCTTTCTGGAGAGATAGCATTGAACCAATGCGAGCATCTTTTGGCAATTGATTAAATATTGAAGTTCAGATGTCTGGAATGAAATTGAAACCTAAGAGATGCTTAAAGCTTAATTAGTCGTAAAATTGTTCATTGTGAAAAGTCGTTATCGTAACAAAATAACAATCAGTATGGCCGCTTATTCCACGGAACCAATGTATAAGTCTTTTACCTCTATCATTTCTACAAATAATTTTCATGGAAAATTGGAGTAGATAGGTTCACCCATTGTCAGGTTCACACTACTCCCTGGTCTTTTGAAGAGGACTAGAAGTCCATCCCTTGTTTCCTGTTTAGGATCAGGTTTACAGTTCCTTTTAAAATCTACTCCAACTCTATACTTCTGTCTCTGTTTGAACTCTGAAATTTAATTAACTAATTTTTTGTTGCTCTCCTCAGTGTATCTTAGTAGCATTATCGCCATCTTCTGATTTCCTGAAACCTGTTCTTTTATTGTCCTTTCTCCTCACTAAAGTCTTCTCATTCTCCTTCACTCCCAGTAACCCTTTGCGTCTTAGTGGCATTATCGCCATCTTCTGTCTTCCTGAAATCTGTTCTTTTATTGTCCTTTCTCCTCACTAAAGTCTTCTCATTCTCTTTCACTCCCAGCAACCCCTTGCGTCTTAGTGGCATTATATACATCTTCTGTCTTCCTGAAACTTGTTCTTTTATTCTCCTTTCTCCTCACTAAAGTCTTCTCATTCTCTTTCACACCCTGTACCCTGCTTCCATCCTATTAGTATTATTGCCTTGCTCAGGATGAAAAAAAATGCCATGAACACCTACATCGTGAAATGTCATGGCACATAAAAAGAAAGAAGGAGGAAAAATTTATTTGATGCCTAATGGCTGTTTGAGCTCACCTGTCTGAAACATTGGATTCAATAATAGTTCTAACCAAATTCTTTCAAAGACTAAACGAGAGCCATGGTCATCAAATATTAATGAGTTGCCATTACAACGCTTCAGATTTGTAATGAATTAATGACTATTATTGATTTGGTCATCAGACCATTTGTTTTTTGGATTCTGTTGATGAGAGATGACTAATGGTAAAAATACAGTTTTACACTTGATATGGATAAATGATAAATAGTTGAAGGAATAGGTAGTAGACACAAAAGCATATATATATATATATATATAGATATACACACACACACACACATACATATGTGGTTTAATTATTTGTTATAGTGCCCAATATCAAAGTCAACAACCAGTTTCATGCTAAATGTAATCATCAGCCAATGTGCATCATGTTTTTGCTTGACTATTTATATATACAGGTCAGCAATGCATTGTGGGTAGTCTGTTTATTAGGTTGGTGCAAAAATACTGACGTAATAATGTCGTTTTTTGACGTATTTTTTAACGTCAAAAAACGACATTGTTACGTCATTATTTTTGCACCAACCTAATATTTGTTTTATTTATTTATTTTATTTATTTATTTTTATTTATTTATTCTCGTTCATTTTCAATTTCTAAGTAATGTACTAAAAATTTGTTTTCGTGTTTGCATTTTGAGATACGTTCTGATCATTTATTTAGTAGTTTGTTTTGGCCTGGGAAGGTAATTATTGCTATTTTTTTCTCTATGCAGAGTTTTTGGATTGAGTGCTGTAGGCTGATGTTCTTTTCTTTATTTTCCCTGAAATTTTTGGTGTGATTTGTTTTTAATCTCCCAGAGTCAGGCAAAAACACAATGCATATGGCTTGACAATTTGATTTAGCATGAAACAGACTGTTGCCTCTGGGTATTGATTTCAGTGTTTGTGCTTTTGTGGCACACCTTGGGTGTTCTTGAGTCAAACAATCCAAGACACCTCAAAGAAAAGTAACTTTATGTGAAGTTTAATTCAAGCTGGATTAAGATATAAACCGTAGCCATGTTTTGTTTGACATATTTATCTCCTATATCTATCCCTTTCTATTTCCCCTTTCTTTCTTTCTTTCTTTCTTTCCATCACTTCTTTCACTTTGATCATAGTTTGCAGAAAGAAGGGAAAGAAGAGGGTTGCTTTGTAGTTTGTTAGCATGGTAGATTTTGTGTATGGAAGTGAATAGGGTCATGACTTCTGTGTGTTTCATATCAAAATTTTGCACTGGGCTTCAATTATTACACATAAAAAAACTATATACAAAACTAAAAATTCTTGAAGCTATATACATAAAACAGTTGAAACCTAACCTAAACAAAATAAACTATGTAATCTCCACAAATATCCTTAAATGTCTATAATTGGTAACAGAAGCCATTGGTTTATACTAACGGCCTCCCATACTTAATACTTCTCGAATTCGCTCTTGCGTGGTCATATGTGACGTCATGAGCTGCGGTGCGATTTTTGCTTCCAGCGTCTTATATGCACGTGTTTATCGTTGCTTAGAAATCATCCATGTAAACAAAAACAGACTATCATCACTGTTTTGTCTGTATATTGCTTAATATGTTGTAATGCAATTGTCATCTTTGATAATGGCTTATGTAAGCTGAAAGCTTAGATTGTATTAAAAAATATGTATCAATATTGTGATTTTCTTTCTTCGTTTAATCATAATGTTATTAAGCATATCAGACGATATGAAAAGAATTTATTAGGTTGGTGCAAAAATAATGACGTAATAATGTCGTTTTTTTTTACGTTAAAAAATACGTCAAAAAACATTATTACATCATTATTTTTGCACCAACCTAATACATAAAATAAATAGACAACACTTGTCTATATTATTTAATGAAACATGTATGAATATATATATATATATATATATATATATATATATATAATATTATAATTAAGGATGTTTGTGCGCATATATATATATATATATATATAGATATATGCACATTCCCAGCCACTATCCATTACACCACCCACACATCCATAGCAACAATAGATGTTAAAATGTCAGCAAGACCGGTGCTGCAATTATAGTCATGTATAGCTTGCACTCCACTGCAACAATGCACATGAACAATGCTAAGATGCAAGCTACGTGAATTAACACTAAGGCAGGTGTTACATCAGAGTTTTACATCTTTTAGATGGATACCCTATCAAAGTCATGGAGTTCATCAGTCCCAATTTGCTAACCATGTACCTGGACACCAAACAAGGTATTTTCTATGTCCCTGGTACATTCTATATCCCTACAAGATACGCAAATCAACATATATATATATATGTATGCACAAGTTTGTCACAGACTATCATTGTTTCTATGTCCCTGTATTGTTTAATTTATTGTAATGTACTTGTCATCTCTGATGATGGCTTATGTAAGCCAAAAGCTTAGATAGGATTAAAAAATATGTATCAATATTGTGATTTTCTTTCGTCTTTCAATGATAATGTTATTAAGCTTCTCAGACAATATGAAAGGAATTTGCTTAAAATAAATAGACAAAACTTGTCTATATTATTTAATGAAACATACATTAATGAAAAAATGCTGCCTAAATACACACAATATATATATATATATATATATATATATATATATATATATATATATATATAATTTTAAATTTGATGCTTGGATAAATTTAGAATTTTGACATTTGTAATTTTTAATTTTTCATCTTAAATTTAACTGTGAAATTAAAATTAAATTTGTTATACTGATTTCTAATTTAATCTTCTCTTACTTTTAATGCACTAATAGCTTGTACTTAGGGCATGTTTTGAATTACCATATACTTGTATTCTGATTGGTCATCATAGGTTACGTAACAATGTTTCCTCTACTGATGGGGTTTGGTTGGTTTTTGAACTCTTTAACCCCTTCATTTTGCAATCAACATCATCACTTGATAAGACATCAATAGTGTTGAAACAAAATTGCAATTTTTGTAGCGATGTTATAACGTGCATATGTTATAATTTTGAATAAATAATAAATAGATGTGTGGATATAAACCAAATAATTACATATTAGCAACTGTATATAAATGTGCTAGCATGCATACACAGATAAGCAAATAAATATTTACTTAATTTAATATAAGGTGCAAACAAAATGGTGGTCAATGTAGTTAGACAGAGCTAAGAAATATATATTAATAAATATACTTATACCTATGGTTGTAGTGCAACTTAAAGTTTCATGGTTTTCACAAGTTGATAGGTACAAACTGGTGAATGAAACACTTATTACAGTTATTTCAATCGTGATGACTATATTGAAAAATAGCGTTTTATAGCTGAAAACTTTTCATTTACAAAATACTATTTCCCACATTGTCACCACTGTTGGCTATGCATTATCAAAAGTGAATTACAACAGATACAGAGAACACAATAGCCCCACTTGTTGAAATTATTCAATGAAACATGTCTCAATAAAAACATACTGCCAAAATATATGTGTGTGTGTGTGTGTGTGCACATCAAAATTTCAGATAGAGTATGTTTGTAAAAGGACATTGTGATTAAAGACAAATCCTTACATAAACTTGCTTTAGTTTATGTAAGGATTTGTCACAATGTCCTTTTACAGACATACTCTATCTGAAATTATGATGTACACACACATACACACACACATATATATATATATTTTAGCAGTATGTTTTTATTGAGACATGTTTCATTGAATAATTTAAACAAGTTTTGTCAACCTATTTTCAGTTGGATCTTTTCATATTCCCGGATAATCATTTTATTGCCAGGAAGAGAAAAAATTACTGTGATGATACATATTATTTATTCTAAGTACTTTCGACATAGTACAATGTTGTCATCATCAATAAACACCACCCTGATGATGACATAGTTCTATGTCAGAAGTTCTTGGAATAAATAATATGTATCAACACAGCAATTTTCTCTTGTCCTTTAATAATGACACCAAAAAAGATCCACCGTGAATATGAAATGATCCAATTGACGTAGACAATAAGTAGACAAAACTTGTCTAAATTATTCAATGAAACATGTTTCATATATATATATAATTATTTTCTTTTTAAAAAATACAATTCCATTGTGACAGAAAATTTCCATGTTTCAAAAAACAAATTTATAAATTTAATTATAAAAATTAAACTTAAAATCCATAGTCTTGTTCCATTGTCAAGCAATGTTAGGAATAAACTTTCAAAGAAATTTACTTAATTTATAAACACAGACAATATCAATATTATGAGTTGTTATGGTCAAGGAAAATTCAATCTATTTTAACTTAGGGGTGTTTGGGTTCTAATTTCCCTAGACAGCTTATGTAGCCAATGTATGTTACTTACAAAGTCAGGTTAAGTTTAGTTGTGGTGGGAGTGTCTTTTAACAAACGTCTGTGTCACAATGAAATCATATTTTTAAAAAAGAAAATAATTATTATATTTTGCTCTACTGTTTGTATCAAGCACTGTTTTTTTTTAAATAAAAATAATTGCTAAGAAAACAGGATTATAAATCTTACTGTTCTTTCTTATTTCAATATATATATATGTGTGTGTGTGTATGATGGCTGGCTGCTCGTCCTCAAGAACACCTATCTACCAGTGTAGTTAGCAAATCTTTATCTGCTTCACTTCACCCTTAGAGCCCACTTGAAGGTTATACTGCAACTATGCTGAGCATACCTTAGTTACAGTTTTGGGGAGAGAACACTTAATCTATCATGATCAATCTTTTGAACACGGCCAGCATGCTCAAACACTCGGTCACGATGACTTGTGACTTTGTGCAGGCAGAAACATTGATGACTTCCGAATTGTTTCTACCTACTCAATTTTTCTCAAGGCTTGGTTTATCCCATGGCTTGGATAAGGGCTCAGAATTGTTAATTGGAGATCTGAGTTCTAATACCAGTAGTGTTCATTATGTTCACTTACAAGCAAATAAACTTGGTAAATGTATGAATCCATCTCTTCTCCCCCAAATGTGGGTTAATTAGTAAGACTTGTATCATTAAACCATTATTATTATCTCAAAAAAAAAAAAAATAATTGGTACTTGTGTGTTATCTGTCGCCACTTTTTAATTTGCGTATTGGTGATCTTTTATAAAGTTAGATGTGGCATTTAAAATGTTTTTTTTAATTAATTGTTTTTTATTTTATTTTCAGACTGCTAAATGAATGTTTGGGATTGTATATTTTTTCACACCTGTATTTGTGAAAAAGTAATTTAAAAAATGGCGACAGGTAACCCACGTAAATAAATACAAAAAAAAAAATCTTACAGTCTGCAAATATTTTCTGGCTTTAAATAACCTCCAAAGGGTTGATAAGCCGTAAAAAACGAATTAATCAATCCTAAGACCATAGACTTATTATTCGACATTAAAATAAAGAAAATTAAACGTGCTTAAAAAGTAAAAAGACATTGTGGAAAACGTTGTTTTTTTTTTTTTTTGTCAGAATAAACCCGTGAATAATAACGACATTGAAAGTCTTTTTTTTTTTTTTGTTTATCCAGTAAAAAAAAAAAATTACCAAGTTTTCTGAAAAAAAAATTTTTCAAAAATAATTCCATTTCTATGAATAAGAGAAAATCTCATTAAAATCTGATAATTATTTGATTTTTGCAAGAATTTCCAAATAAATATTTTTTTTTTTGTCTTTTTTTTTGTTTTGTTTTTTCGGAAAAAAGAAAAGGTCCTAAAAATATAGTAATCTTTGGTCCATCCTCTGACGAAAAAAAAAAAAAACAGGTTTTTTAATTAAAATTTCGAACTTGCTAGAAAAGATTAAAAAAATTTATAAAATAAAAAAATATAAAAAAAAACTTTTAGTTTTAAATCTTTTCTCTTAACAAACATTTTTTGACGATAAAACTTTGTTTTTTTATTAAGTTTGGTTTGGGTTAGGTCATTTTTTCAACGTGTTATGCTCTTTTTTCAACGAATTAGTAGAGGTACCTAGTTTGAAACATTATATTGTTCATCCGTTGTTGTTTTTTTGTCAACAACAAGCAGTCTCTTTGCTTGGTTAGAGCTTCTTTTTTTTTCTTTTTAGGATTTAAAATTGTTCTTCCCACTGACAAAAAAAAAGTAGGCAGGATTTTTCTAAACAAACAATGAAATTGAAATGTAAAATAGTGTTACATTTCTTGACTCTAGACTCAAGAGTGTCACAGTAAAACACGCACACAATCAGATTTAGTTTCTTTAAACTTCTCCCCAATAAATTCATTTATTTATGTAGAAATAAATGTGTTGGGTCGTAAATACATCAATTTAAGAACAAAAAAAATATTTAAACCTTGAACAAGCAATTTTTACTTTAAAGAAAAGGTTTTAAAAGAAAAATTATTTTAAAATATCTTCATTCGATTAACTTTAACATCTTAAAACTAAAAAAAAAAAAATGCTTCTATTTCAACACCAATCGGGGGCGATGACCCACCCTACAAAATAACAATATTCAGAAAACGAACACCTGTCTCCTCCCCACCTTCTTTGTCTCTGGGGAAAAAAATAAAGGGTCCCGCTCCCAAGAATTAATTTATGTTTTCTGAACTCTTGTCTCAGATACTTTTCAAAATACTAGCATTATCAAGTAGTACTTTTCCTTTTAGAACGGCTTTAAAGATTAATACAAAAAAATAAGTGACATCATTTAGTTTATGATGAAGAAGACATTTTTAGTTTCTGTTTCCCTTACCGGGTCATTATCTGAGATCTGGAGTCATGGTGACGGGTGAGTTTAAATAAATTTACAATAAATTATGCATCCTGTTCATACAAATTATGATGTTAAGTTTTTATTTCTTACGTTTACCTGCATTATTGATTATATATTCTTTTCTTAAAAAATTTTATCTGGGTCAATAAGTTGTTCCATAAAAGAGCAATTTTTTAAAAGATTTTTTTGTAAACGGGTTAGTTAGTAGCAGGGATTTTTGTTATGTGCTTCTTGACTGTACCCGTTCTAATCGTACCCAGGGTACTAATTGTTATCTGCATTACATACAGTAGTTTTATTTAGGGTGGCACATCTTTTTACAATTTCTTTTTTATGTTCAGCATTCTTCCTTACCGGGTCATTTACCCAAGAACTGAAAGTGACGTAAAGTACGCATTTCGTTTGCTTTGTTGTTGCTACTGCTTCTCAGCAACAACAACAAAAAGAAACAAAAAAAAAATCATTATTATTATTATTTATTTATTTATTTATTTATCTGTTGTATAAACATTTCCCAACCAGAGATCTAAAGTCAGACATAGTTTCATGACATTTATTTACGACTGATAATTTTCCTAACAAAAAAAAAAAAAACAGACCCAAAAACCTAAGATCACACACATTTTATTTTACATAGATAAAAATGTGTGAACTGTACCTGTGACTAAATTTTTTTTTTTTTTTTTTGTATTTCTTTAAAGCATGGGCTGCCAGGAATCCCTTTAATATGGCTATTGGAACCTTTTCCAATCAGTCCGAGGGCACCAACTACAACTGGAATTATTGATGTTCTCATGGAGTATATTTTTTAGATTCCCACTTGAAGTTCCTTGTAGTTTGATAGATTTTGAAGATCATTTTGAAGAATGAAGATACACTGTGCAGGGACTGCCATGTCAATAAGAAAGCACATTCTGTTCTTTTAGTCTTTGATCATAATGTCGAGAGATAAATAGAGAGAGAAATTGATATAAACAGAGAGAGAGAGAGATTGATATGAACAGAGAGATTGATATAAACAGAGAGAGAGAGATTGATATAAACAGAGAGAGAGAGATTGATATAAACAGAGAGAGAGAGATATAAACAGAGAGAGAGATTGATATAAACAGAGAGAAATTGATATGAACAGGGAGAAAAATTGATATGAACAGAGTGAGAGAGAGAGATTGATATGAACACAGAGAGAGAGATTGATATAAACAGAGCAAGAGAGATTGATATGAACAGAGAGAGGGATTGATATGAACAGAGAGAGAGATAGAGAGATTGATATAAACAGAGAGAGAGATAGAGAGATTGATATAAACAGAGAGAAAGATTGATATGAACAGAGAGAGACAGATAAGAACATATATTTTAATCATTTCACCCCAAGCAAAGCAGGAATTCCATGAGTAAACAAGAGGGTGGAGCTTATAGAGAGTGAAGGGATGTGAAAAGTCTGGGTATAGAGGGGACCAAGGAAAGGATAAAAGCTGAACAGAGTCCAAGAAGATAGAAGATGGTGATTAATGATGCATTTAAATTTTTGAAGATTATGGTTACCAGGGAAGCAAGGAAACGGAAGGGAATTCCACAGGCAGGAAGTGCATGAAAAGAAACTCTTGGAGTAGAAGTGGAAGTTGCATTTCAACAGTAAAAGGGTGGGACCTAGATGCCAATCTAGTAACACACTTAAACTCACGTAGTCCAGACACCAGGAAAAAAAGCTCATCAGGGCACTAGACATGAATATATTTGTAGAAAAGACAGAGGGAAGCCATGTGACGTCATGTCAGAGAGAAGGTAACTGAAGTTACCATGTCAGGTCAGGATCAGTTTCATTGCAGATCCTTCTTTGGATTTTGTCAAGATCTTCAAGATGAGTAGCAGGAGCACCTAACCAGATATGGTAAGAGTATTCAAAGCATGGACAAATCGTAAATTTGTAAATGTACAAGATGGACTCTAACGAGAAAAATCTTACATACAATAACCCAACTTTCCTTGCAGTAGATACAGCTATAGATAGATAATGAAAAGGCATAGATAATGAAAAGACATATAGATAGATAGATAGATAGATAGATAGATAGATAGATAGATAGATAATGAAAAGAGATAGATAGATAATGAAAAGAGATAGATAGATAATGAAAAGACATAAAATAGATAGATAGATATAAACAGACTGATAAAGAGATCCATAGATATGAATAGACCGATAGATAAATAGAGAGATATATATGGACAGACTGATAGGTTGATATGGATAGACAGATAGATATGAACAGACTGACTGGGTGATTTTCTAAGTATAGCCTAGATGTTGCTCGAGGCCAGAAGTATGGGGCACCCAGTGAGTATCAAACTTATTACTCAGTTGTAATTGTCCTAGCGAGACAAGCTTGCTAACAATTATATCATGTTGAGGTGCCCAGATGGATAGATATGAAGTGACTGAGAGATAGATAAAAAAATAAATAAATAAATAGCAATGCATATGGATTGGGAAAAAGGATCAGGATTAATCTGCCTAGTGTAAATAGTACTGAATACAAGCATATGAAAAAAAAGTGATTTCTTTACAACTTAATAGACAAAAAAAAGCATTGTACATTTTCTACAATTTAATTTAAGAAATAAAAGAAAATTAAAACTTTATTAGTTTTGTATGTTCACCTTGTACAAGGCCCAAGAGCCATTCGAGGTAGAGGATTATAGAGTAAGAGGCAGAGTTTACGGGAATATGTGGGGAAGATAGGAGTTCACCTTAGACTTGAACAAGTTAAGATTGTAGTGTTCGGAGAAGCATCCTCTTAGATGTCAATTCAAAAAAAAAAAACAAACAAAAAAAAAACAGTAGCTCAATTTACTAGTCAATTAAAATTAAACTCTTCAATAACAATGTCTATTTTTTTTTGAAAAAGATTCACCATATGATAACAAATTCAAATTATTAATTTTCAATCTCATTTGAGTTGGAAAATATGTTGAATATAAAACTTTTTAACAACATTTTTTAATTTCAAGCAGGTTAGATTTAAAGATCCAATTTCACTACAGGCCTAGTGGATTAAACTAAATTATTGGTTCATGAATTTGGTAACATAGTGACTGAGTTCAATCCCTGGGTCAGGCAGTGTATACTTACACTCAATGGAAATGGGAGAGTAATAAGTGAACATTACTAGTACTAAATAAATGTAAGAATTAGATGATATCTCTGGACGTGAGCAGTGGAACAAGAACAGTCTACTCCCTTTTATTTAATAAAGGGTTCAGTTCAGAATTCCCTGAATATATCGATCCGGGTAACCTACAAGGCGAGCAATAAATGAACAGTACTAAAAATAAGAACTAGACGAGATATCCCGAGACATGGGCAGTGGAACGAGAACAGTCTTCCCTCGGAGATTAAATAAAAGTTTCAGTTCTATCTTTAGACAGGGCAGTGTTTATTTACTTCGATTCAGTGCAAATAGAGTTGGCAATAACTGAGCAATACTAAAAGTAAGATTTAGACGAGATATCCCGAGACATGGGCAATGGAATGAGAACAGTCTACTCCCATAGATTAAATAAAGGGTTCAGTTCCAAATTCTTTGTAAGTTACCCAGATCAATATACACCTGAGGAAGACCAGAGTGCACAACGGCCGAAACGTTGTGATAACAGCAGCAAAGATTTGTTTGTTTAGCAGCATATCAACTTCTTATGGGTCATTTAATGCCAAAATTTAATTTTCTTTACAAGAATGTATTTCTGGTAATTTTTTTTTCAAAAATGTATTTTTGATAAAATTTTTTTCAAAATATTATTGCTTGTATTTTCACTATAAAATGTATTTTTATACTTTCATAGTGTTTGACCCCAGTTTGGGGGTTGGGACTCTAACAGGTGCTACTACCTCGGGTCAGGGTGAACCTGGGAACAACAGCAATTAAGAGGTGGTTCCACACTCCTCAAAACCCCCAAGATCCTGATCAGAAGCTTTGCTGCCTGATGTAGTTTATCGTCAGACCCAGGACGAAACAGCAAAGATGAGGTCAATAGTCTGAATATAAAAAAGAGTAAATATTTTTAAAATTATAAAGACAAAAATAAATGGTAAAATAAATAATAATCAAATTCTTGATCATATTTTGCATGATTTAAGTAAAATATTTTTTCTGCCTCTAAGTCAAACAAAGAAAAAAAAAATGAAATAAAGTTTAATTTTTGCTAATTGAAATAGAATTTTATACTTTTTTAATTTCCCAGATATCACTGACATTTTTTACTTAAAACATAAAATTACTTATTCAAATCAAATTAATTTAATAGACACCAAAATTAACAAAGAAAGTTTAAATTAACCCCCAAAAAGTACAAATAATTAAATTAATTAAGAATTAAATTAAATCAGATCTAAAAAATGAAGGTGATTTTTTTATTTTGCAATAAAAGTAAATTTTTTATTTTATTTTTCTCTGACTCCAAAAAAATGAAAAAAAAAAAAAAAATATATAAATAAATATAAAAAATTTAAAATAATATAAAATATAAAAAATATAAGACGATATAAAATGAATAAAAAATATAAATAAAATAAATGAATAACATAAAAAAGAAAAGCAAAACGAGTCCAAAATTTTAAATAAAATCGTATTTTGCAATATGCGACTAAGAGATGATAACAATTTGAAAAAAAATTACATTTCATTTTATTTTTTGTTTCTTTTCCTATCAACTAAAACTGCTTTATCATTCATTTTTTTAAGAAATGATTTTATCCCTGCCTCTCTTGAATACCAGTGATACTAAACTATGAGACTACATTTTATTTAGGACTATAGTTCTTCAGACTATCTCTCCTGTCATGAGTTCTATCCTCATTAGGGATCAAAACCTGTGGTCTAATCTAAACTTTGAATATACTTTAGAATGTCTTATCATAAAACAGACTACTCGCATTACTACTATCATTGATCCACCTATAGTTGTAGCCTTGTGTCAAACTAGGCTAAAATTAAATACCATATACCTAAACAGACCCACTTATAGAAAAAGAATAAAACCTTATTGTCTACATAAAAATAATAAAAATACGAAACATGATTAATTGTAGATTTCTTATTCTACTTTTAGTTTTATCTGATGATTGTATAAAAAATGGTTTACAATCTTTTAAGACCTTAGGGACAGTCTGAATTTGACCAAACTAAAGAGTTTCTCACTATTTCTTTATTAAGATAAAGAAACATTTATTTATTATAAAAGCAAGGATTTGAAAATGTTTTCAAATCTAAACATGAAAAATCTGTGATGTGCCAAGCTCATAAAGTAGAGAATATGTTCCTTTTAAACCAAGCCACATTTTAAAAGGAGTTTTTTTCTTGTTTTATTTAATAAAAAGATTATATATATATATATATATATATATATATATATATATATATATATATATATATATATATATATATATATATATATATATATATAAATGTGCACATAGAAGTCAATACTTAGAGGCGTCAGTATGTTTCATGCTAAACACTATCGTCAGGCTATGCATCTAGCATGAAACAGACTGTCACCTCTAAGTGTTGACTTCTATGTTCACTTTTATATTTACACACGCTCTATCTCTGATATTGAGCACTTTATCCCATAAATATAGAACATCTTAAGACTATATTTCTCTCTCTCTCTCTATATATATATATATATAAGTTGTTTTGTCTGTCTGTCTTTTTTATCCTAGGGTTTTGGAGATAGACCCCCATAACCATATATAATCTGAAACTCTGGGCACCTCAGTGTGGTGTAATGGTTAGCAAGCTTGTCTCACTAGATCAGTTATGACTGAAAAGTGAGTTCAATCCTCACTAGCTGCCCCATACTTTCGACCTTGTGCCACATCTAAGCTACACTTAGAAAATCATTATGGGCCCCCTAAGACAGTGTAACAATTACAACTGAGTAGTGAGTTCAATCCTCACTGGGTACCCCATACTTTTGACCTTGTGCCACATCTAAGCTACACTTAGAAAATCACTATATATTCTGAAACTATATTACCCAGGGTAAGTATATTTCATTTTGGTCAAAGGGGGTCCCTGAGGGGCATAAACCCCTCATTGAATATTTTCTTCCCTTTAAGTAAAAATTAAATTTGAACAAGGAAATGACTCCTATCCAAAATACAGAAGGAGAAAGCCAGAAGATGGTGGTCATATTGGCAAGATCATTGAGTAATACTGAAATGTATTATTTTTTCCACAAATTATAACAATGATTTAAAATCATTCATCATTTTCTTAAAAAACAAATGTGTGACACGCAGCAAGGTGTGGATAATTCAGCTAATATATATATATATATATATATATATATATATATATATATATATATATATATATATATATGTGTGTGTGTGTGTTTAAAATTTTAGATAGAGTATATCTGTAAAAGGACAATATGAAGGATTGCAAGGATTTTATTTCGTGAACAAGTATTTATATACAAGAGCAAAAATGTTATTATTTTTTCAAAATTTCTTGAATATAAACGTTTGTTACAAAATAAAATGCTTGCATTTGCCTTGATAAAGTCCCTCAGAGGAAGAAATGTGTCAACTAAGATAAGTCTTTCTTTAGTCTTTATATGATAAAATATAATTTTTTAAGGTATGCTATATGGGTTAAAGTGCTGAACAGAAAGGATAAAGCATATGTAAATATAAAAGTGGACATTGAAGTCAATACCCAATGGCAACAGTCTATTTCATGCTTATAAGCAATCATCACGCCATATATATATATATATAAATATATATATATATATATATATATATATATTTATATATGTATGCATGTATGTATTTAGGCAGCAATCTCTCATTTATACATGTTTCATTAAAGACGATAGACAAGGTACTGTGATTAAGCTTTTAGTTTAATTTTTCTTGCGTTCAAACAAGTGCTTTCTTTTCTGGACAAAGAGTGTGTAGAAACTGTCCAAATGTTCTATAATTCCAAGCACTTTCAGCTATACTCTTATATATATATATATATATATATATATATATATATATATATATATATATATATATATAATTTTTTATATATATATATATATATATATATATATATATATATAATGTTTTATATATATATATATATATATATATATATATAGGGTGCAATGGGTAAATTATCAGAATTTTATATTTTTAATTTCGTGTTTTTTGTTTGTTTTTGTCAACTGCACAGTATAGTAATGTCACCTGGACACCGTCTGTAAGAAAAAAAGCACCATGATGCAATTCACTCTGCCAGAAATTTGGAAACGTCATCTTGTACTGATTGGCATTTGCACTGGACGCTCGAATATGATCATTTCAGAGTGTTTGGATGTCAATCTGAGGACAGTACAGTGGATTCAGAAAGAGTTAGATGAGTCTAATGGTGATTACAAAGGTACAGCAGCTCAGAAAACTCACTCTGATCATTCTGATAAACAAAGAACTTCCGAATTTGTTGGTGAGGGCTCCAGACTCAACACAGAGACCTACATCAAGTGCCTTGAGGAGGTAATGTTACCCTGGAGAGACTGTCCATAAGAGTTGCAGCAGATTCTGAAGTCGTCTCAAGGCTGTAGTTGAAGCCAATACCACTTTTATTGAATAAATTTACTCTTTAGTATTTCAAGATATTATTGTGCAACTTGGGTAAATATATCTGCTAAAATGAGATCTCCGTGTTATTTTTGTTTTTGCATAATTTAGATGACAATTTATCCATCGCACCATATATATATATATATATATATATATATATATATATATATATATATATATATATATATATTGGGGAATCAGAACATTATTCAAACATATATTGTTAAATATAACAGACAACTAATGTCTATTATATTTGATCATGAGCCATTCTAAGTTTCATAGAGTTGCTTTAGTTTTGGGAGAAAATAAAGACAAAAACTGTCCAACATTTGAATATTTTTTTTATGATGCTGTTCCTGTTTCATAGGAATACATTTTTGTAAAAATATTACCAGCAATGAATTTTTGAAGAAAAAAATATTACCAGCAATAAAAATCTTGTCGGCATTAAATAACCCATTGAGGTTGATATATCATAAAACAAAACAAACCTATATCTATCTATATATATATATATATATATATATATATATATATATATAGAGAGAGAGAGAGAGAGAGAGAGAGAGAGAGATTTGTTTTGTTTTCTCTGGTGAAATAAAAATATTACAATGGTACCTTAAAGTGGTCTGGTTTTTCTTTAAATTAAATTTTATATATATGACTGGTATGAAATATCCGAACAAAGTATGAGTTAAAAAAAGAAAACCAGTTGGATGTTTAAAATTTTATACTGTTGTCAACGTTTCGTTCAATAAAGACATCATCAGAATAAATGAAATAGCTAAGGAAAAAGAGTTACCATGGAAACATTGCTACTTAAAAACGCTATGGTTAATTTGAATTTTTCTTTTTAATTTCATAGATAATAAAATTGAAAATAAATATCTGTGAAGAAATCAATGAGAAAATTTGTACATAGGAAAATATTAAAATAGGATTTTTTTATGATTTCATTTAAATTTAGGATAATAAATAAATTTTAAAAAATAAATCGTATATGGTGAAACTATATAGAATATTAAATAAAGAAATATTCGTTTAAAAAAAAAGAAGTGCAAATTACCGAGGGGAAGAGTTTTAAGTTGATCATGAATTTCTTTTACCATCTTTATAGAACGACTGAAGAATTTTTTTTTTTCTAGAGTTTAGAAAAAAGAAAGAAAAAAAAGCTCAGTTTCCATTGCAACCACTTGCAGCTTGCTGATCAATCAACCCGGCGACTGAAATCATTTATGACTTCTGAAGCGGTGCCACCAATCAGGGTCCGAGTCCATGACAGGACTTTGAATAATACTAATTTACCAGACATATAGATTCTCCTCCTCCTTTTGAAAATCGGCGCAACACAATCTTCCACCCGTATTTTTCCTAAGGATTTAAGGGGAGGTAACTACCGGCTGTGGATGGAAGCATAAAAAAAACTGTCTTTGTTGTAGTAGATTAACTTAACTAGGTGTACTGTAGTTTAAGGCTGCAAGTAGAACCCTCAGTGAGGCTCGAACTCACTCCTAACTGATCTGCAAGATAAGCTTACTAACCATTACATAACGTGGAAGTACCCTATTAAGCGTAGCTTAGCTTTGGTTGGCACAAGGACGTAAGTATGGAGTACCCAATATGAAGATTACACTGGCTACTCAGTCGTAATTGAGTGAGACAAGCTTGTTATTGTTAACCATTTACACAACGCCTTGCCCATGCTGTTATCGTACAACTGCAATGGTTTTATTTTCTGCGATGGAAACGGAAATTTAAAAAAAAATAATTTATTTATTTGGAATAAAAAGTTAAAAACAATCAATTTGTTTTTTAAAGACTTTTTTCTTTATAATTTCAATTGAATTTTGAACTTATTTTCACTTTTACAGATATTTTTGGAATTTATTTGGTAAAAAAAATAATTTAAAAACTCACGAGATATACTAGCGTATATAGTTTTGACGTCAAATGTAAAAAAAAAAAAAAATTACCAAGATTTTCTAAAAATGAGACATTTCTAAAATAATTTAATTCATTTTTGTGTAAGTCCTGAAAGTTTCATTAAAATCCGACAATTATTTGATTTTTGCAAGAATTTCCAAATCAAAGTGTCTATCACCTCAAAAAAAAAAAAAGGTTAAAAAAATTTTCTATGCTAATTTATAGTCCATCCGCTGACGCAAGAAAAACATGATTTTTATTCAAAATTTTGAAAGTTCTGAAAAGGATAAAAAATATAATTTAATTATCAAAAAATCCTTTTTTTTTTTTGTCTTTCCTCTTCTTTTTTGACGATAAAACCTACTTTTTATCAAGTTTGGGGCATTTTTTCACAATCGTATGCTCTCTTTTCAGCGATTTTGCGGAGGTCTGGTAACCTCTGCCAAATGCTTGACAAGAAAAGTAAAGTTTTAAAATGTCGTCAAAATTTAGAGACGAAAGTGCTCGGAACATCAAATTTAGGATTTTTTTTTCTTTTTTCTTTTCAATATCCAAATCGGTAAGACCAGAAAAGAAAACACTTTTAGAAGAAAAACATAACTTTTTCTTTTTTTTTATAAATAACAGTCTTGTTCAACGAAACATCTATTAAAGAGGGGATGCTACCAAGATACACAACGTGTGTGTGTGGGAGAGAGAGAGAGAGATCAGAACCCATAAATTGTTTTTTAAAAAACGAATAGACAAGGAAGACAAAGTAAAAAAAAAAACAAAGTAAGTTTGTGATTTGACATTTTTGGTGCCATCTGTTAATTAATTCTTTAATTTAATACTTAGATTTAAAAAGCAAACCAGTTGCGGCCTCCTCGGACATTTCAGAATTCCTCAAGAAAATATCTCCCAGTTTTTTTCCTTTTTTACAAATGAGAATTTCTTGTGTTCCAACAGGAATATTTCTTTTTTGGATTATTAAAAAATTAAAAAAAAAAAGTTTTCCCTTTCTACTGATTATCCCAGAGATTAACATGAGATCTCTTCTAGTTTTTTTTTAATCCAGGAAGCTTGTTTGACAATATAAATAAATCCTAAATTATTGAAGCTAAAATTTAAATGAAAGAGAAAATGAAATAAAAAAATTAAAAAGAAACAAAACACATTTTGTTTCACCACTCAGAGAAATCGACCCTTTTTTAAAATAAATAAAAATTAAAAAATAAATTTGAAGAGAAACACTAACGAAGTCTCCCCACAAATTAACCAATAAATCATAAAAATGATTTTAAAAAAATTATTTCCTTTTTTTAGTCATAATACACTTTACGAGTCCGGCTTTGAAAAAATTAAAAAGATAAAAAAAATAAAAGCCTCAGATCTGTTAATCTTCAGATCGATGATCGGCCACTAAGCCTTATGATATTTTTAATAAATAAAAAAGCATTTTTAAAGTTAATGAAATTCTCTAACCGCATCTCTTATCATTAAGCCTAACTCTCTCAAACTGGATGAGTAAGCTGTCGAATATTTTTAAGATATTGTATATTTTACAAGTACGCAAACTGTGAGGATAAATTGTATTCCTTTTTAAAGGGCAGGCTAACGTCTTTACCAGATGAGCCACCGTTTTTGTTCTGACAGCAAATATCTAGCGTGCGTGGGGCTAAAATTTATATATGCAAAATACAGATTGCTTTTAAATAAATACTGAGAATTGAATAAACTCACAAACATCTAACTTAAGTGTAAAAAAAATCTTTTAAAAATACATAGTTTGTCAATTTTGAAAATATACGTTATTTTTATTCTCATGAAAAGAATTTCACAAATTCATTTCCTTAAAAAAACATTGACTGACCGATAAGCTCGAAGTTAATTTCATGATTAGAGTACGCACAAACTATATATATATATATATATATATATATATATATATATATGTATGTATGTATGTGTGTGTGTGTTTATTGAAGGGCATAAAATTCTCTCTTCTATTCAATCATTGAATTTCAATGTAAGTCAAGTGCGCGCACATCATACACGTGTCTGAATGAATTGGTGTATATATATATATATATATATATATAAAATCCTAAGCGGGTCGACGGGAAAGTCTCTGGACTCCTAGATGTATTTGAAACCGCTTTTATTTTTATTTCATGTATCTTTTTTTCTTCCGATATAGACCATTATTTCAAACATTGAAATTGTCATTAAAGAGTGTCGATTCTTTGTATTTTGAATTTTAAAAACAATAACAACAAAAACAAAACAGGTTCTTGCATCCATTTATTTTTTAGTTTCTCTTTTGTAAAAAGAGACTGACCCACAGATCTTTCTTTTTAAATTATAAAAAGAAAGAATTTATCATATGGATTATATATTTCAATTCAATACTTTTTTAAAAATTTTCTCTTAATGTTTAATTTTAGGGAGAAAATAAAATAATTGTTATTTTTTAATGTAAAACACGTGAATTTACAAACAAGATAAAAAAATAATTTTAAATTTTTTTTTTTTTTTTTGGGGCCATCTTTTTATTTTAATTTTATCAATTGATAATCCTATTTTTTAAAGAATATTATTATTATTCGATTAATATTTTATTAAGTGATCAATATAATTATTTGCTTATTATAAATAATTTATAACTTTTTTAACACGCCTCATACTGCGAGTATAAAGAATAAACAATTTTTTTTTCGAAATTGCTAAGAAAAATATTTTAAAAAACTCTTTTACAAAAAAAAAAAAAAAAGAAAAAATGAGATATTTAAGATCACCAACTAAAAGAAAATCTTTTTTTTTTGTTGTTGGTATGGTATGTAATACGATTTATGGCAAAGTGGTTAACATGACCAGACCAGTAAAAAGATTAAAATAAATGTTCCGATTCTCTTTGTAGTTTAAACAAACAACATTTGCAGCTAATCTGTTTGTTGTTGTTTTTTATCAAATCAAATGACAATTCAAAATACGATGTGTCTATTTTGATTTTTGAAAATAAAAGAAAATAAGTAAAAGACATTTATTCGCAATATGAAGCCAGATAAAAAAAGAAAGAGGGAAATAAAACAAAAGAAAGTCGTACCAAACTGGAAAAAAAGTCTTTGAAATTTTCATAGAATTTCAAATGACTGGATATTTGTGATCAAGTCGTTTTAGGGTAGATTTGTTTTTTGTGTTCAAAATCCTTCAGTTTTAAAAAGAGAACAATTCAAACGAAATTAAAAAAAAAAAATAGGTAAATAAATTATATATTATTATATTTTATGGATCTCTTTAACTGTGTTTATATTTTTTGCACATTAGCTAACTAGACAGATATACAGACAGCTACGTATGTGGATCTTGCTTGACAGATACACACACACACACACATAGATAGATAGACAGCTGTTCAATAGCTAGCTGTGCATAGATAGACAGATAGCTGTGTATATATTATTACCCAGCTATCTATCTGTACAGTATTGCTAGCTGTGTATAGCTGTATAGATAGATGTGTACATAGATAGATATATTTAAATAAATAGATAGTTGTGTATATACAGATAGATAGATAATGTGTAGAATAGATGTGTACAGATAGATAGATGTCTGTGTATAGATAGATAGATAGATAGATAGATAGATAGCTGTGTATACAGATATAGATAGATAGATAGCTGTGTATACAGATATATAGATAGATAGATAGCTGTGTATACAGATATAGACAGATAGATAGCTGTCTATACAGATATAGATAGATAGATAGATAGATAGATAGACAGAGACAGATAGATAGCTGTGTATACAGATAGATAGATAGACAGAGACAGATAGATAGCTGTGTATACAGATATAGAGATAGATAGATAGATAGATAGATAGATAGATAGATCCAGGCAGTGAGATGGATAGCTGTGTGTAGATAGATCGAGCGAGCGAGACAGTGAGATGGATAGATGTGTACGTACAGATAGACAGAGCAGTGTAGACAGATAGATAGAGACACGGAGATGGATAGCTGTGTAGACAGACAGACAGATAGCTGTGTATAGATTTTTTGATAGATGGAACGACAGATAGACAAACAAACACACACACAGATAGAGATGTGTACCAAGGCAGACAGGTACCTATAAGTTTTTAGCTAAAGTTGTATTGTGTATTTCGATAGATAGATAGATAGATAGATAGATAGATAGATAGATAGATAGATAGATAGATAGATAGGCAGACAGTTAATTGTGTATCTAGAAACGGACAGATAGATAGATAGACAGACAGACAGATAGACCTCTGAAATCTATCTGTATTTTAAATGCACTTACCTGAACATATGACGTGGGTACATATCCAATTTCGTTATTCTTTAGGGCCCTCGCCCCAAACCATTCATCGTTATTAAATTTACTGAAATCTCCTGAACATTCCACGGCGACAAATTTGTCTCCAGTTTGGAAAGTTAAGACATTTTGGCACGCGTCGTTGTTAGTCGGGGTAAAATCCGCAATTGCTTCGTAAATCTCCATCCTTTCCGCCTTCTTCGGAGGAGTCTGTCCCGTTCCACCAAAGAAAGAAATTTCCTTGTGACGGGGTGAAGCACTCCTACGCCGACGATGCAGCGACTTGAAATAAGAACTGGGGGGAAGATTTTTTGGGATTGTTCTTCGGAGTAATTAATTTAGAGCTTTTTTTTTTTTTAGACGAAAACTTGGAGTGTTCTTAATAAATAATTTAAAAAAAAAACTCTCCTTAAAAACAAACGATGCAATATTCTTTAAAAATAGATTTTAAAATTTTTAAAAATTAAACAACATGTTGAATTGAATATTTTTTTTAAATTAAAAAATTAAAAAAAATTTTTTCTCTTTCCCCAGAGATGCCTTGATTTTTTTTAGTCTTATAATTTTTTAAAAAAATTTAATAATAAAAAAATTATTAAATTCAGCAGAATTAATTAACTTATTACTTAATTATTAAAAAATTAAATAGGATTTTTTTTTTTAAAGCACTTTTAAAAAAATAAGCGATAATTTTAAAAAGAACAGGAAATGTTTTTAAAAAATATTTTAGGAAAATGTGTATTTTAAACACGTTTTACAAAAATATGTGTTTTACTTTTCGGTAGAGGAGTGTTTTTTTCTTTCTTTTCTTTTTCTACTAGTAATGTCCTTCGGGTGGGCGTTCAGACAAGTACTCTTTTAAACAGTTTACTTAAGGCAATGTGACTGAATAATCAAACCATTGGGGTGGGGATTTAATTTTATCCACCCCAGGTACGTTATATAAACTCTTGAAAGATACAAGCATGTGTTTCATTGGTCATTGCAAAAAAAAAAATCCTGTTTAAAAGATAAGTGCGTGAAAGGTTAGTAAAATTATTCAATTTTAGAGTTACGCCGACAATTAATTCTCCAGTGGCATTGGAACACTCTCTAACATCAACAGACACAAGTTGCAGAGGCCCGAGGCCCACAAGCCAGTCGTCCTGTAGAAACAATAATAAAAAGAAAAAAAAAAACAACCTCTATTGTATTCTATTATTCGTAGTTTCAACAGTGTTTACTATTATTACAAATGTTCGTTTATTTATTCCGTAAACTCCCGCATAGATATGAACAATTCTTTTTCTATTCCATTATTCTAGTTTTTTTTTTCTCTTCCTATTATTGATTATTATTGTCGCTACCGTTCGTTTATTTCTTTCTGGTATTCTTGGTTTATTTATCGAATGGGACGCCTCTGCTGGATCTTCATTTGTTTACAATGCTACGTATTCGTTTATTTATTCTCTTAATCTGCGGGAGAGCTAAGCATAGCTTTGTAGGGCACAGGGCCAAATGTGGCTAAAAATGTAAATGAGAATAAGAAAGATTGTGTTGCGCCAAATGTTAACTTGAAAATCAGTCTTCGCAATCTGAGTCTTTTTCATTTAAATTCGGACATATTGGTATATTGGTGGAATAATTTTTTGAACTCCCCAAAAATAAGCTGATTCTTAGGTTGGTCTGGCACAAGAAAATTGGTGCAGGATAATAAGTGTGAACTGAATTTACTGGGTGCCCTATATTCCTGTCCTTGTTCCAAACTTGGGCGACACCATATGTGATTTTTTTTTAATCTCGCAGATCAGAAAAATGAATTTGTTTCTTAAAGTGCTCAATATAGTAACCTTGTGCCAGACTATGACAATCTACGGAAATAGCGTACAATAGAGTATATTTATTCCCTACTGGTTAAAATCGGCTGAGATCAGTAAAAGCTAGGATTTCGAATACGGTAGACAGACCATCTCTTCGGAGATTGGCGCAACACAATCTTCCTCGAATTTCGTCATGATAAGGTTAACGATATTCGTAGAGTTGGGTCGTGGCTCACCTGATAAATCTGCATTTCTTTTTAAATGTTCTTTCTTCGTATTCCATTATGACATTTGTAGTGAATTTAGAAAAATTCGTTAACAGAAAATTCAGCAATTTTGACACGGTAGGAAAATTCGCTAACTATAAAAGTCGATTGAAAATTGATTTTAGAGCCGTTCTGGAGTTCTTTCATAAATCGATGTCATTTGCTTGAAAACAATAGAGTAATTAAATATTTATTTAAAAATATTGGAGGGTGGGCTTAGCCCGCTACCCTCCGACCTCAATCCAGAAAGTACGGTCCTGATATTGTTGTAGTGGACTGGAGCCCATGATTTTTTAGTTAATAATTATTTAAATGTAGTAGGAGGGCTATTCTCCCAGAAAGTACGGCCCTAGTATTGTTGTAGTGGGGTTTTATCTAGACCCCCATCATACTTATTTTAAAACCCAGGTTGTGTGTGTGCGTGTGTGTCTGTACGTTTATATATTGGATCGGATTTCCAACATTTTTCAACCGATTTCAACAAAACTTCACAGAACAACGTAAAATTACCTTGCGGTGGTTCTAACAGCGCCAAAAATTGGAAAAACACAATTGTTTTTGCACGAAATCAATTTGAAAACACGATTAAGAGGCATCGCGAGAATGAAAGGGGGACAACTCATATCGAGTTATACTTATTATAAAACCCAGATTCTTTGTGTGTGTGTGTGTGTGTGCGTGTGTGTTCGTTTATATATGGGATCGGATTTCCTACATTTTTCAACCGATTTCAACAAAACTTCACTTTTTTTTTGGCAGGTAGTGTTTCTTATTGTCTTGCACACTTTTTTTTTCTTTTCCTTTACATTCAGAATGCTTTAAAAATTCCATTTACAAGACAATTGTTTATAATAAAATTCTATTCAATCGGTAGACTCATAACGATTGAAAACAATGCTTTTGTTCGAGTTTGGGTTTGACCAATTCGTAAAAAAAATAAAAAATAAAAAATAAAAAAAATAATTAAGACATGCGTGTCTGCCAACCTTATACAATAATCTTTGTCAATTTTATTTTTCAGTTTTTATGATAGTCGATACTTGATCTATCTCTTACTGTTACACCCGGGCAACGCCAGGCTCTACTGCTAGTAGTTAATAATACTTTTAAAAATATTGGGGAAGGAGGCCTAGCCCCCAAGCCTCCTTTCTGCAAGTACGACCCTGGTATTGTAGTGGGGTTTTATCTGGATCCCACTATTTTCAGTTATTTAAAAATATATGGGAGGG
>OZ010611.1:3676457-3746457 GCA_963932145.1 Acanthosepion lycidas
AAATTGTAGCCATAAAAATAACGTATAAACAGAATATATATTCGACTATATATATATATATATATATATATATATATATATATATATATATATATATATATATATATATATATATAGTCGACTCTCCCGACGAGTTCGACGTATGAGGGTCAAGCACATGAGTTCCCAGGAAACCGACAGCCCAACAGCACATGAGATTTGATTATAGTGGTGAAGGTTTCGTGCAGGACCATCCACACTTTTTGAAGGGCCGAATACAGAGACCTGATGCACTACGTGCCACAAGGTCCCCAAACGACCCTCCACAGGTTTTGAATTCAGAGTTGTCCTTCTCTTCGACCAGTTGCCATCCAAGGCTATAGAACCCAGTCTGTCCTGCTATTTACCCATAGCTGGAGGGAGAAGAAGAGGATTCACACCTTTCCCACGAGTATTAGCACGTAAATAAATGTAATGGATTCGACTGGAATTCGAATTCGCCTTTCCGATTCCTCAATCCAAGCCGCTATCCATATATATTTTAAATACAAACAGACCACTTTAAGGTTCCATGTAATAAATTATTTCACCACAGCCCTTTTAAAGGACTGCTGATTACCTAGTTTTTCATAAACTGACTATATATATATATATATATATATATATATATATATATATATATATATATATATATATATATATTGTCATCCACAGACGCACATATACACACATATACATGTGAACTTCCAATAGATCCAATGTATATATATCAACTGTAAATTATACACAAGTAACGCGATAACATTCCATATATACGCATACACACACATAAATTCACGTAATTGTAAATAAATTGATACATATATAAATGCACATCTATCCTGTATAAAAGAAATAACAAAAGTGATAGGGAGGATGGAATAGGTGCATTGTTATTGCCCATATTAGTAAAAGAACAGAAACGTACAAGCAAATAGAAATATACTAATACATACTAGTAAATATACAATCATACCACTAAATCTGAACGTAAAGAAAAAGTAAACAACTTAATTTAGGTATATTAATAAAATATATATTAAAAATATATATTAACAAAAAAAATCTCCACCGACACAAAGGCTGCTAAGTGAGAAAATAAAATAAAAACTAAAAAGTAGAAGCCAATAAAGAGACCAACAGAAAAAAAAAAAAAAACAACACAAAAAAGGTAAGAAAACATCAAAAGACAGACACCCACCTATGCAATAGGACAGTGTTTTTCAACCTTTTTAAACAACGGCACACCTAGGAGCAAATGGATATATTACGGCGCACTTAGCAATTTGTTTAAAGGCTATACATTTAAATGTTATTAAATAAAACCATTTTTTAAAAACATACACGCACAAATATAAATTGACTTTATTTCAATGTTTCTATTCAACTATTTGCGCAGCTTATTTAGTTTGAAACCAGTGCCTGGTGTTTTATTGCAATTTCTTCAATGTTTGGTTGAATGTGCGATAAGCAGACCCTCATTTCTTCTTCAGTTCAGCGTAGTCTTTCTCGCTTCTTATTTTTGATGTTATTTAGGGTTGAGAATCAGAATTCACATAAATAAAAAGTAGAAAATTGCAATAAAATTGGTAAAGCCTTTTTAGCTAATGAAGGATATTCCTTTTGTATTGAAATCCAAAATGTATCAATGGATATCGTCGAATGTTTTATTTTGAGCCCTTAAAAAATTACTTTTTAAAAAATGAATACTAAAACAAAATATTCAAAATAACATAATCAAAGAATAAATAAAAGATCTGAAAAAAAAAGTTTAATACTTATTCAGTCATTCATTTAAATACTAACATTGTACCATTAATACTTCCACACATGTATGTTGTTATGACAATATTTCGCGTCACACTTACTGAGCGGCACACTAGTGAGTCGCGGTACGGCGCTTGAGAATCACTGCAATAGGGTACAGCGGTGGAAAAAATAACACGGGGTAAAATGTGTCGCAGCCACCGCTGGCCACTCCTAAACAAAACAAATCGAACGATCTTGACCTTCACAACCCTTCTACTCCCAGAATTGAATCAGCAGTTAATTAACAATTAAACAACTATCCTGATATATTTTGAGTTAGTAACATACCGATAAGTATATCGGATATGGAAGTGTTAACCAACATACGAACAGCATTTGCAGTATTTTTATATTTAGCGTTTTCTACTCTCAGTAGCCAGGGAGTAAATGAACAAACTTTATTGACATAAATTTAGCCCCTTTTTCGACTAAAAAAGTAACATTCGGATTATGCAATGGTTTCTTGTATTTTCTCAAGTATTACTATCCTTTTCACGGCTGATCGCTTGAATATCAACAAAAACCAAACTGTAGAATATCCCAAAACAACACATGTCAGTAGAATTTCATTTATTTTGGATATTGTGTATTACAGTCACACAATTTTATCAATTTTTAGATTGTTTTCAAATTATCGTTTTACCTTTGTTAAAATTAAATAAAGTTGGATTTGAAGAGTAAATCAGGTGTCTTAATTTTAATTGTTACAATTTATCTCCACCGTGTTACATTGTTTGTATTTCGAGGTATGTAAGTGTGAGCGTGTTTAATAGTCAGTTGTTCTTAGTTTAAATTGTAATGTATATAAATGTTGTTAGGAAAAGCAAATGTTGATAAGATAGCTAGTGTCACAAAGCACTGACCAGGGTCCCCAATCAAACCATATATATATATATATATATATATATATATATATGTATGTATGTATGTATATATATATATATATATATATATATATATATATATATATATATATATATATATACATATATGAACCTAAAGAGCCAGGTAAACCTACCTAGGTTTCACCTGTACGGATCGTCAGGGTCAACTGGCCAGCTGACCCTGATGATCCGTACAGGTGAAACCTAGGTAGGTTTACCGGGCTCTTGAATTTCATATTTAGATTTGCTCTGCTTAGCGTATTGAGCACTTTACGTAGTTAATTTTGCTTTACTCGTTTTCGAGGTTTTTTCTTTGGACTCTCAGCTTGAATTGTGGACGATTGTTTTGGTCTCAATTTCATGGTCTTAGTTTTTCCTTTTTTTATCCCTTATTTTCCCTTGGGCATTGGTTTGTTCAATTACAAGCCAAAATACCTAAGGTTTTTCAAAACGAGTATAACTATATAACTATATATATATATATATATATATATATATATATATATATATATATATATATTCAACGCTAGAACGGACAGGATCCCTCGACGGGACGGGAGTGTGATGGGGTCGTCGGGTAGTGCGTTGTGGCATCATCCTGGGTTCATTTTTTTTTTTCATCCAAATCCTTGAATTTTTTTTTTTGGCTCATTCTGAATCTGGAAAAAACATAATATAAAATTCACTATATTTTTCCATGATGTTTGAATGTGTCAAGTTCTCCAACACGAAAAATCTCAAGTCGATGTCAAAAACGGTTGCAAAACATTGACTAGCAGTAGAGTCCGGCGTTGCCAGGGGATGTAACAGTAAGAGATAGATCAAGTATCGACCAGCATAAAGACTGAAAAATAAAATTGACAAAGATTATTGTTTAAGGTTGACAGACACGCATGTCTTAATTAGTTTTATTTTTTTTTTTTTAATTTTTTTTTTTTTTTACAAATTGGTCAAACTCAAACGAAAACATTGTTTTCAATTGTTATGAGTCTACCGATTGAATAGAATTTTATTATAAACAATTGTCTTGTAAATGGAATTTTTAAAGCATTCTGAATGTAAAAATAAAGAAAAAAGTGTGCAAGACAATAAGAAACACTACCTGCCAAAAATAAAGTGAAGTTTTGTTGAAATCGGTTGAAAAATGTAGGAAATCCGATCCCATATATAAACGAACACACACACACACACAAAGAACCTGGGTTTTATAATAAGTATAACTCGATATGAGTTGTCCCCCTTTAATTCTCGTGATGCCTCTTAATCGTGTTTTCAAATTGATTTCGTGCAAAAACAATTGTGTTTTTCCAATGTTAGGCGCTGTTAGAATCACCGCAAGGTAATTTTACGTAGTCCTGTGAAGTTTTGTTGAAATCGGTTGAAAAATGTAGGAAATCCGATCAAATATATAAACGTACACACACACACACACACACACACACACACACACACACACACACACACACACAAAATCTGCGTTTTATAATAAGTAAGGTTTATGGAAGAACCAATGATCTGTATGACACGTCTCTAATTTGTATTTAGATAAATTGTATTTATTTTCAATTTTTCTAGTTGAATTGTTCACCTTTATTGCATATGATCCATTATTGTACATAATTAAGTTAGAATAAAATCTGTATTTTATATGAACATTACTTTATGAAAAGTGAAATGTAGTAGAGGTGAGGACCCCCCCACTATCATAGATTTTTGAGGAGGCCACTTGCACCGGCCCCGATTTTAGTGATAGAATCTATTATGATGAAGTACACCTATTCTATAGTTAACAGACTCTCCCACCTAATATAAGTAGGAGTAGTAAGAGAAACGAGAGTCAGTCGATGTCGGATGACAGTAGTCGACAGTTAGTCGAATACGAAAGTAGTCAGCGACCTCAACAAGATTACTCTGCGTAATACCTATTATATCAAGTTCCTAACGTTTTGTACGTCGAACCTATTTTAGGACCGATTTAGTACAAATACAAGCCTCCACTGCGAAATAATTCCACAGGAGAATCATAAGCCAGTGGGTTGAAGTAGCTAATGTTGTCCTTAGAATGAGCTCTAATACCAATTTCATATGGCCTCAAAAATAGATGCTCTGATTACATATTCTGATTGGCAATACTGTTGGGGGCCGTAAGTGATACATTCTATGACAAAGGATGGGGGTCATATGAAATTTGAATGTGGGCCATAATGGGGCCCTGGGCTGGACTTTGGACATGCCTGATTTAGATACATTGTATTTATTTCCAATTTTTCTAGTTGAATTGTTCACCTATATTGCATATGATCCATTATTGTAGATAATTAGGTTAGAATAAAATTTTTATTTTATACGAAAACCACCTTATAAAAATTGCTGTGTAGTAGGCGAGATTCGGGAGAGGGCCTGTATCATATATTGACGATGTGGGGGGATACGAGACCGATGCAGCATACTCGTATATATATATATATATATATATATATATATATATATATATATATATATATATATATATACCTTTTGTTGAGCGTTGATTTTAAAACTTGCCTTTCAAATATTCTCCACCAAATCTGAATTTAAAATGAGAGTAACATTGCAAAGTTCCTTAAAAGACATGCAACTGAAGCCCCCTCCTTTCACCGAACCGTTCACATTCAAATTTCAATGAATAAATATAAGAAAAACAACTTCAGATATAAACTTCTTATATTCCTTTCATCTCTACATTAAAGACATCTCCACTTGCCACCACACCGGTCAGTTCCAGGTGAGAAACATTCCGCGATCTGCAAAGAGGCAAAATAATACTTATCAAATGTGAAAATTATTACTTCCTGACAATAAAAAAAAAAAAAAGAAAAGAAAGAAAATGCTAATTCGCTTTGCATTGCTATGCAAAGCGAATTATCCTTTTCACATTACTAAGATAGATTCAAGTTCAAAGAAGAACCGACTTTGATAAAAATGGCATCTCCCATTGAATTTTAAGGTATGGATTTATATGTGAGTTTGCTTTTTTTCGGCCGATGAAGACTCATGGGTGACGATTGCATTTATTCTGTTCTCTCTGGGTGATGACTACAATGTCCCCTTATATATATATATATATATATATATATATATATATATATATATATATATATATATATATATATATATATATATATATATCTTACTTATTATAAAACGCAGATTGTGTGTGTGTGTGTGTGTGTGTGTGTCTGTGTCTGTATGTTTATATATTGGATTGGATTTCCTACATTTTTCAATCGATTTCAACAAACTTCATAGGACTACGTAAAATTACCTTGCGGTGGTTCTGACAGCGCCAACAATTAGAAAAACACAATTGTTTTTGCACGAAATCAATTTGAAAACACGATTAAGAGGCATCACGAGAATGAAAGGGGGACAACTCATATCGAGTTATACTTATTATAAAACCCAGGTTCTTTGTGTGTGTGTATGTTTTCGTTTATATATGGGATAGGATTTTAGTACATTTTTCAACCGATTTAAAAAAAAACTTCATTTTTTTTTTTTGGCAGGTAGTGTTTTTTATTGTCTTGCACACTTTTTTCTTTACTTTTACATTCAGAATGCTTTAAAAATTCCATTTACAAGACAATTGTTTATAATAAAATTCTATTCAATCGGTAGACTCATAACGATTGAAAACAATGTTTTTTTTGAGTTTGGATTTGACCAATTCGTAAAAAAAAAACAAAGCAAAAAACAAAAAAAACTAATTACGACATGCGTGTCTGTCAACCGTAAACAATAATCTTTGTCAATTTTATTTTTCAGCCTTTATGATGGTCGATACTTGATCTATCTCTTACTGTTACATTCCCGGGCAACGCCGGGCTCTACTGCTAGTATATTATAAATTAATTGATTTAAAATATGTTTTTTTCCCCGCCAAAATCAATTAATTTATAATATTAATGCCAAAATCATTTAATTTATAATATTAATGCTGTGTAAATTTATATTGAGCACTATTTTGTAAAAATAAAAATATCTATAAGAACACCGGATTATATATCTTACTGTTCTTTCTTTTTATTTATATATACATATACATACATACATACATACATATATATATATATATATATGTGTGTGTGTGTGTGTGTGTGTGTGTGTGTGTGTGTGTGTGTGTGTGTGTGTGTGTGTGTATTATCTCCTTTGGAAAGAAGTAATGTATTTTTTATCAGTCTGACAGATTTTAGCACTTTAAATGTTATTTTAGTGGATGCTCATATTTATCAAACAGTATATTTATTTATTTTCGTCTTCTTTCGTCTTCTTTCGTCAGCCATTTACTCAAGCTGGTAAAGTACATCATACGTTGTTTTCCTCTGTCCCTCTATCCGTCCTGTGAGTATCAAATTTTCCAAGCACTTCTTCCTCATTATGTACCCCAAAAATTTCAACTGTCTCTTCCTGGTGTCAAGTGTCCTTTTTGTTTCCTTTTTGTTTCCATTTTCTCCAAAACCTCGTCGTTGCTCAGATGATCGGTCTATGGTATCCTCGGCTTTTTTCTGTCGAACCACAAGTTGCTTCAAGTCTCTTATTTGAGGAGATTGTCCAGCATTCATTACCATATAAGGGGGGGGCAGATATTACCCAACAGTTCACAGCCCTTTTATTTGGTTCTTTTTTTAAATCGATTTTACTGCAAGCAAGGCAGTAAAGCCACTAAGACACAAGAGGTTACTAAGTGTGGAAGAATTAGGAACAGAAACATTAATAATGAGCGGGAAGAGAAAAGAGTAATCAGGAGGACAGAAGACAGCGATTGACATTGCATTTACATTTTTGAAGATTAAAATTGGCTGGAAAGCATGGAGCCGGAAGGAACTTTCATAAGCAAGGCACTAAAGCCACTAAGACACAAGGTGTTGCTGGGTGTAGAACTATTAGAAAACAGAAACATTAATAACGAGAGGGAAGAGAAAAGAGTAATCAGGAGGACAGTAGATAGCGATTGATATTGCATTTACATTTTTGAAGATGAAAGTTGATGTAACGAAATTTTTCTGTCTTTTAATACTCTGCTTAGCTTTTCGAAAGCAACTTTAGCTATCCCAATGCGCCTTCGGATTTCAGGGAGGAGGGAGGTATATTTCTCTAGGAGATATGATAATTGTGGCGTTGACCTCTCACCCCCCTTCCTACTCTATGTAACTATCTTAAAACACAACTTCCGCTAATCTTGTTTTTCATTTCGTTTTTCGGTTGATTCCTGGAGACTTTTTGAATTCACTCATTGTTTTGAAACCGCAATGTCTGACGAAGCGAAAGCGAATTTTGTCGGTCTCGCGAAATATAAAATATTACCATGGCTTTCTGAAGTATCCGATTTGTTAATTATATATATATATATATATAATCGCCATTTTGTATAGTTGCAAGAGGCCCATCTGGGTCACGCTCAGTGTTTCATTAGAGATAAAAGTCAGTACAGTGTAACCCGGATATAAGAGAGTTGTCGGGACCGGAGAAGACGTCTCTTATATTCGGGTTTCTCTTATATCCGGGTCTGTTCTATTTTGTTTAGGTAACTATGGCTCTAATTTGGGACCAGAGAAAATCTCCCTTATATCCGGGTTTATCTTATATCAGGGTCTCTTATATCCGGGTTACACTGTATTTCTAAATTTAAAAAGTTTGGCGAGGTTGAGTAGAGATTTTCCAAGCTTATCTTAGATGTGGCACAAAACCGAAAGTATGGGGCACCCAGTGAGGACCGAGCTCACTACTCAGTCGTAATTGTTCTAGCAAGACAAGCTTGTTAACCATTACACTGCCTCGAGGTGCCCTTGGCGAGTTTGAGTAAATGGATGGCGGAACAAAGATTAGAAGAGAAAAAAAAATAAAAAATTATTAAGAGCTACAAAGGACAGGAAATTGTGAAGAGCCATGATTACCAACGTCCTGAAGTGTCACGGCACAAGGAAGAAGCTGAATGAGCTTGAGACAATAGATAGCAGAACAAAGTTTAAGAGCAATAAAAAAAATGTAAAAAAAAAAAAAAAAAATTATTAATAGGTACAAAGGAAATTGTGAAGGGCCATGGTCGCCAACGTCTCGAATAGAGGTAAGTTTTACCTAACCGAAATAACTGGCGCAGTTCAATCTTTTCCTTCTCCTCTTTTAAGCTTTTATCTCTCAACAAGTACTTTTATTTTTTCTCTCTCTCACCCTCTTACATACACACACAAGCGCGCACACGCTCTCTCTCTTTCACACAGATACATTATATATATATATATATATATATATATATATATATATATATATATATATATACAGTGTAACCTGGATATAAGAGACCCGGATATAAGAGAAACTCGGATATAAGAGAGATTTTCTCTGGTCCCAAATTAGAGCCATACTTACCTAAACAAAACAGACCAAACCCTGATATAAGAGAAACCCGAATATAAGAGACTTCTTCTCAGGTCCCGACAACTCTCTTATATCCGGGTTACACTGTGTATATATATATATATATATATATATATATATTATATATATATATATATCATCTATAATTTTATGATTCCTATTTTGGGAAATGGCTTTTTGTTAATGACAGTAGTAATCATGTCACTGATGTCTGAGTTTCAAATGTTTTCAAGCCCCATTTTGTCGCTGTAAAATTAATATTTAAATTTGGAAACAAAGTTTTGATGAAAGAGTTCTATCGGACGTGACTTTTTGAACTCTGCCCAAAATTACGAACAATCCTGACCTGTCCACATGTCTAAAAATAAAGATGGCTGAGTTCGAAATTATCCAGTTCAGAAACTTTTGAACCGAGCTTAAACAAATTAAAAAAAAATGTTATTTAGGTCAGCAGATCAGTAACGAAGAGGTAGAAGCCACTTTGAAATCGAAAAGTGGATTAACACCGTGGTTCCTAACCTGGGTCTCAGTGACCCCCACTTCCTAACTGCAGTAAAAGACTGCGAAATTATAAATATACATTTTCAGGGTAAAAAAATTACCAACAATAGATTTTTGAAAAAAAATTACACAAGCGCCCAAGAAAATTTAATTTCGACATTAAATGACCCATAAGGAGTTAATCAAGCTATGAATTATAATAAAATCCTGAACTATCTAGCACTAAAATCTGCTTTTATGAGCCGTGGCGCTTCAGGACGTAGGCGATCATGGCTCTCGACTTCCACCTGTGCCTTGTAACTCAATAAGTTTTGTCTTTTTGTTATTTATTCCAGATCCTGTTCTGCTATATCCACTTGCTTAAGTCCGTTAAGTATGTCACGCGTTGCTTTCCTGTGTCCCTTTTTCCCTGTTACCGCCCTGTGAGTATCAGATTTTCCAAGTCCTCATTTCTCATTACGTGTCCCAGAAATTTCAGCTGCCTCTTCCTGATGTTAAGTATAAGTTTCCTCTTTGCATCTTCTCCAAAACCTCGCCGTTGCTCACATATTCGGTCCATGGTATTCTTGGCATTTTTCTGTAGAACCACACTCCCGTTGTCTCGAGCCTCTTCTTCATCTTTAAGGAGTTTGTCCAACATTCGCTGCCGTAAAGGAGGACAGATATAACGTAGCAGTTCAGTACTCTTTTCTTTGTTACCAAAGAAATCCTCCTGTCTTGTAGTACTCTGCCTAGCTTTTGGAATGCTTCTTTGACCATCCCAATGCGTCTTCGGATCTCAGTGTCGCAACTTGACGTCCTCTGACAGAAAACTTCCATATATTTAAATTTCCCCTCCTGCTTGATTTTAGTGTCCCCGACTTGTAAATCGCATTTCGGGCTCATCCTTCTGTTGATAACCATGTATTCTGTCTTCTTGTAATTTATGCTTAGTCCCTTCTTCACGCTCTCCTTCGCTACCTTTTGTCGAAGGTTTTTTAGTTTCTTTTCCTTGTCTGCTGACAGCACTGTCATCTGTGTATCTTATGCTGCTAAGATTGTGGCCGCCAATTATGAATTCTGGTAAGATTTCCAGTTATCTCAGAATTGCATTAAACTTAGCTTATTTACAGCTTTAGAATTAATAAGGGGTCCAATACCGACTCCTTTGTCAAGTCCATTAACAACAACTAACTGATTTTTCCTCGCTTCAGCGAGACGTTTTGCAAATGTTTCATCGATGCCTCGATGAAGCAAAATTCAATTAGCATATTTGTTATATATATATATATATATATATATATATATATATATATATATATATATGTGTGTGTGTGTGTATGTATGTGGGTGTGTTGATATATATATATGTTTATATGTTGATATATATATATATGTTGATATATATATATATATGTTTATATGTTGCTATATATATATGTTGATATATATATATATGTTTATATGTTGATATATATATATATGTTGATATATATATATATGTTTATATGTTGATATATATATATGTTGATATATATATATGTTTATATGTTGATATATATATATATATATATATATATATATATATATATATATATATATATATATATATGTTTATATGTTGATATATTTGTTGATATATATATAGATATAGATATATATATGTTGATATATGTATATATAAATAAAAAGAAAGAACAGTAAGATATATAATCCGGTAAAATAGTGCTCAATGTAAATTTAAAGAGCATTAATATTATAAATTAATTGATTTAAAATATGTTTTTTTCGCTAAACAGTTCTAACCATGTTTCAAAAATGGAAGCTAAAAGCTTCGAATTTAATTTTGTAATGAAATTAAAGACATTAAGTTCCATTTCATCCTCAAGCGAATTTTGGAGTAACTTATTACTGGGTTTTAAAAGCAGAGCAAAAATCTTAATTCACGTTTCCAATGATACAGAGAAACCCATTCATCTAGACAAGGGGTGTTTGCGTGTTCATTATCGCTGTATTTTGTCGTATCAGTTAGTTGATATATATATATATATATATATATATATATATATATATATATATATATATATATATATATGTGTGTGTGTGTGTGTGTGTGTGTGTCGCAATTCCGACACAAACTCAGTCTATTTACAATATTTATATTTCGTTCTGTTGTCCTCACCTTTATTGTCATATACACGACGAATATGACAATAAATATGATGACAATAGTCCAAACAATATAGTGTAAATAATTACAATAACTCATCTCAGAAATAGAGATGTTGAAGAAAAGAGGTGATTCCCGCAACAGATACCGTCAAATCTGTAAATCTTGAGGGGATCTGGTTTGGAGATTAGCAGAAACCATTGACGCATTATGTTAAGCAATTTATTTGCCGAAGTCTTTGACACACGTTGAATTGTATATAATTTGACGTATATTAATTGCTAATATTAGTAGCTCGCCTTTTTATTCTCTCTCTCTCTCTCTCTCTCTCTCTCTCTATATATATATATATATATATATATATATATATCTATATCTATATATATATATATATATATATATATATATATGTGTGTGTGTGTGTACAGGTAAGATGAATGAGAACGAATAGAATACAATTCCAACGTTCATGCATTTAATTTAAAAGAGGGCTCTATAACGTTTTTTTTGGGGGGGGGGGATTTTTTCTTCGTAAAAAGAGGATACATTTTAATTTTGAAACCAAATCGTTCACTCGCTAGTAATTTACAATCTCCTGAGGAGACACGTTGGTATGAGTCAAAACACGACTGCAATTGTGTAGCGCTTTATACATGTTGTTTTAATACCCTAAAATAAATTATATATATTATTTATTTATTTATCTATCACTAAAACGGTTTAATAACAATAATTCTTACATAAGTTATATTCAAAGACGACCCGTTTACCTATTATGAAGATTGAAGAAGAAAGAAAACTAAAACTGAATAATATATCGGTTAAAATAATGTCTCTAGAGACAGTATTTTGAAAAATGCAGAGAATATTTTTCTTTAATATCGCAAAATTAATAATCATTCGAGCTTTTGATAAGCGGAATGGGTGACTAATTTGTGATTGCTCAGAGTTACAATTAGACCGGAAGTAACCATGTTGTTAGTTGCTTGTTAAAGATGTCGATCATCGGAACATCGACTCATGACTCACATTGATACAATTTTTTCGCTTTCATTTCGCTTAATTGGCTATTTGATTTTTTTGTCACAAGGTACAGGCAGTATTAAACAGTGAAACGTGAGAAGGGTGTTGCCTTTAACTTTTTAGCGAAACCGATCTCTTAATTTTGTTAGGAGAAAGGACACGTTGGGAATGTCACGAGCAATAATTTCTCCTATATCTAAGATTACTTCTAATGGCAGAAAGAAAGGCGTTGGTCCGATCAAAGCAGTTTTCTTTCCTTTCCGTTGCATCCATGTATATATATATATATATATATATATATATATATTAGGTTGGTGCAAAAATAATGACGTAATAATGTCGTTTTTTGCCCTATTTTTTAACGTCAAAAAACGACATTATTACGTCATTATTTTTGCACCAACCTAATATATGTGTGTGTTTGTGTGTGTTTGTGTGTGTGTTTGTGTTTACAACACGTTATTTTTTTTTTAATTATTTAAGTAAATGCTCTGATTATAATAAACAGTATTAATTACATTTACCGGCCTGAATGTCCGTGAAATTGTCGGACTTACTCTACTTCATTATATATATATATATATATATATATATATATATATATATATATATATATATATATATATATATATATATATTCACTACTTCATTTTATTCGCTTGAAAATGAAAAATAACTTGGTACTTTAATTGAATTCTATAATTGAATTTAAAATTTTTAGCTTCTGTTTTTGAAACATGGTAATTCCTGTGTAGCGATTGAACCATATTTTTTAATAATTTATTATTTAGGTACCTCCAATAATTCGCTGAAAAAAGGAGCATAGCATAATGAAAAAGGCTCTAACCTTAATAGAAACAAACTTTTATCGTCAATATGTTTATTTTATTATTAAGTGGAAAGACCGAAGTATTTTGTGTTCTTTAAAATTTTTTTACTCCTTTCTAACGCGTTCGAAATTTTGGTTAAAAATCTTGTTTTTTATACGTCAATAATTAACAGAATTGGTAATGGAAATTTTCGCGCCATCTTTTCCGGTAAAATAACACATTAATTTGGAAAGTCTTACGAAAATCAAATAATTGTTGGATTTTAATGAAACTTTCAGGACTTATTCACAAATGAATGAATTTATTTTTGAAATTTTTATTTTTAGAAAATCTTGGTAAAAATATATTTTTTTTTACATCTGTTACCGCCCATTTATGCAAGCGATATGTGTTGCTTACATGTTTTTTTTTTTTAATACAGTAAAAATGAAATTATAGTTTTGTCAGCGGCGTAGCCAAGGCCAGCAGTACATATGTTAATTTTATATCTCGTGTATCATGCGGTCCTCTTAAAATTATTAGGTTGGTGCAAAAATAATGACGTAATAATGTACGTCAAAAAACGACATTATTACGTCATTATTGTTGCACCAACCTAATAGTTACCAAATTAGGTCTTCAAATGTCGCATGATACGCGAGTATATACGGTATATATAACAAACCGACCTATAATAATATTTTTGGGAATTTACTTAAATCCTGTCTGGATTATAGAAATGGATAGCATATATAATGGCCAAGAAAAGGGAGATGAGTTTAATACTAAAGAAAAATGCAAAACTGATTCCTCACTTTCTGATATTCTTTCATTTTATTACCTATTAGGATGTTTTGGAATTTCATCTATGAGTCTACTGTGGCCAAGAAATTGGGGGATGAGTCTAATACTAAAGAAAATACAAAACTTATCCCTCACTTTCGGTAATCGAAATTTAGTTAAAGACCAACAATATATAGTTCTTTGTTAAGGATTATTTGTTTCAATTTAATTTCTATATTTCAGATCATTTTCTCGTCTTCTGGGGAAAGTTTAAGTTTCAATTACCCAATGCCCGAGTATTTTCGGCTTTCATAAATCAAATTGTCAAATAAATTCTTCTTTTTACGTCATGTGGTAAAAATCGTTTACAAATGCTAGGAGCATAAGAAAAATTGAACAAAAGTTGATTCACTGCGTCGGGCAAGACAATTTTTTTCTCCAGAATCTATCTTACATATCTATATGTTTACCATTTGTCCATGCTTTGAATATTGCAGCAACAGGTGGTCTGGTGTTCCAGCTGTATATCTCGAGATTCTTGATAAAATCCAAAGAAGAATCAGCAATATTATTGGCTCTGACTTGGCATATCGGCTTCACTCACTTTCTCACGGCCTTCATGTAGCTTCACTCTGCCTTTTCTAGAAATACTTTCATGGTAGTTGTTCGGATGAGCTGTTCTCCTTAGTATCAATTTTTATATATATTTAGAGATTTTTGATAAAATCCAAAGAATCAGCAATATTATTGGTCCTGACCTTGCTGTGCTATCACGAAGTCACAAGTCATCGTGACCGAGAGTTTGAGAGGGCTGGTCTTGTTCAGACTGTTGATAACGCTAGATAACACTCTCTCTCCCAGGAACTGTAACTAAGGTCCGCTCAGCATATAGTTGCAGTATAAACTACAGTTACGCTCTGTGGGTTGTTGAACAAACATAAATGTGCCTGAGCAGGTGTCTGCAATAGGGACTAGATAGCCGCCCTAGTAGACAGTAATCCTCGGATACGAGTGACCAGTCATTATTATATATAACAGGAGCACCAGATCAGATATGGCAGTTAATGTATAGGCCTATCATTCGTAAGGACGAATGATAGACTTATAAAGGAGGAAAAATAGATTCTGGCACGAATGATTGTCTAGCACAACATATTGTATCAAGTTTTTTAGCAGCTGACCTAGCAATGGAGTCAATAAAATCTTTTCTTCTCATATCAGGGGAAAACGTGAAACCAAGATGGCGCAACGAGCTGTCTTCCTGGTTATTAGCATCAGCCATGATGTTGGAAGGCAAAAATTAAATTTTAAGATGATTAAGAGGCAGCATTGTGGAGTGATGGTTGGTGGTACGGATGGAGTTGTAGTTGGATCTCTCGGTTTGATTAGAAAAGGTTCCGATAGCCACATATAGGATCCGGGGTAGCCCATACCTTAAGACAGTGACCCTCAACCACCGGGCCGCGGCACACGAATGTGCCGCGAAATATTGTTACGTGTGTGTGTGTGTGCAAGTAATAATGGTTCAGCGTTATTATTTGAATAAATGAATAAGAATTGAACTTTTTTTCAGATAAGTTCATAAATGTTCTTTCTAATATTGGACTTCAGTTATTTGAAAAAGAATTGGCCACAATTTCTAGTGATCGATGGCTCAAAATAAAATATTCGACGGTAGCTATTGATACATTTTGGATTTCAATACAAAAGGAATATCCTTCATTAGCTAAAAAGGCTTTACCAATTTTATTGCAATTTTCTACTTCCTATTTATGTGAATTCTGATTCTCAACCCTAAATAACATCAAAAATAATAAGAGAGAAAGACTACGCTGAACTGAAGAAGAAATGAGGGTCTGCTTATCGCACATTCAACCAAACATTGAAGAAATCGCAAAAAAAAAAACACCAGACACATGTTTCACACTAATTAAGCTGCGCAAATACTTGAATAGAAGCATTGAAATAAACTAAGTTCATATTTGTGTGTGTATTTTTTATATGTATGGTTTGGTTTCATAATAAATGTAGTAAACTCTTCAAAGATATTGTAAAGTGTGCCGTGATATTTTCATTTGCTCGTGGGTTTGGCGTTGCTTAAAAAGGTTGAGAAACACTGTCTGGATGAAAGTTTGTCTATATGTCTTTTTATCATTTTTTTTTTTTTCCTTTTCAGATATCATTGTCATTCATCAATCTAACAGTGGTTTGCCGTCGTTACTCTTATCGTGAATCTATTATTCGGAAGCATTTCGCTTTTTTTTTCTGGATAAAATCGCGAAAACGTTCATATTTCTGTGTGTATTTAAAAAAAACAAACAAACAATCTGCGGTCTTACTTAATAACATTTAAATGTATACCCTTTAAAAAATTCTTTAAGTGTGTCGTGGTATTTTCATTTGCCCTGGTGTGCCGTGGTATTTTCATTTGCCGTGGTGTGCCGTTGCTTAAAAACACTGAGAAACACTGCCTTAAAGAAATATCAAGATTGTTCTTACAAGTAAAGCTAACACCTTACGAAGTGCTTTATCTGTGTAAAATGTGCCTGATTTTAAGTTGCTTCTACTTTTTATGTTCAGTGGAAAATGTCATGGTTGTGTTGTCTGACTGATTTTGTGTAGCGGCATATGAACCACTATGGTTTTTATTTAATGCCGAAATCGAAATATTTTGCACGCAATTGTATGCTTTCAACCACAGATAAAATGTATTTTTGGACATTTTATTATAAAAAGTATTTTTTAGTAATTCTAAATTAGGTATTGTTGCTAACTTTACTATAAATACGTCTATAAAAATAGAATATTGGTAATTTTTTTAATAAAAATGTATTGCTTGTACTTTTACTATAAAATGGATTTTTATACTTTCCTAGATTTTTTTGAATTTTAGTTTAGTAGTTCACTACTATTTGCCCATAGCTGGAACCCTAACAGGTTCTACCACACTGAGTCAGGGAGGTACCTACAGCAATTCCACGCTTCTCAAAACCTCCAATCTTCCGATTAAAGGCGTTGCTGTCGGATGTAGTTTATCGTCATACCCAGGACGACGATTAAAGGGTGTTTACTCGTCCCTCAAATCCTCCAATCTCCCGATCAGAAGCCTTGCTGCCATATGTAGTTTATCGTCATACCCAGGACGGCTATAGTTGGGACCAAGAAGGAAATGAAAAAATAGAAAATTAAAGGAAATCATAATAATGATAAAGGTCTATGTGTGTGCTATAAAATAGTTCATCTAACTTACTGAAAAGTTTGTAATTCAGTCTCCAAATTCCCTGTTACTAATGCCGATGAAATCTTTTCCGTCTAAAACGGAACTAAAATCAGGTTTTTATTTCAAGTCGACCACTTTAAAATCTGTCTCACGCTAACTCTTTCTGCAGCTTGACTCGGCACTTAACAAAAAGATTCCATTCAGCACTTTACTCAAGACAGAGTTATCGCGTTTTGCGATAATAAAATACAGAAACTATTGCCCGTCAAAGAAATAAAATTACACTGGAATTTGTAATGGAAAGGAAGGAAACTGTAATTATTACTGTGTGTGTGTCTCTCTCTTCCATTATTGTTTAATCATATTGGTTGGATGATTTGCGGGAGTGTTAATACCTATCCTGTAGTTAATAATAATTCTAGCATTACTATGGACGCCATAGTTTGTCTCAGATTTAAACCAAGAATAGAAGAATAGAAAAAGAAGAGAGACGGTCTAAGAAAATGTTTCGTTTAACTTTTAGCATTCGATGTTCTTGAGAATTTTTTTTTTCTCTCATATCAACACTGAATGCTTGAGAAAGAATTTGGAGATGAACAAATGTAGAATTTGAAAAAAGCCTAATAGTCACTAAAACTAAAACCCCATTCTTATAGCATTGTTGCCTTGCTGTGCTGGCTCGTTTTGAGAAAAATAAGTAACTATTTTTTAAATAATTTCACCCCAAGAAAGCCAATAAAACCTCTAAGGCGCTATAAAGATGTTTAACACAGTAACAAAAAACATTTTTGGGCAAAATATAAAAATATTTACTTTTCTACCAACACAAACAAAACTGTGTAGAAATAGCAAGTTAGAAGAGGCGCAAAATTTTAAATCAAGACTTTAAAAAAAATTCAAAAGGAAAACACATTTATTTACAGTTTATACATTTACGAAAAAGTACAATACAGATGTTACACAAAAATGTCCTTCTGTGCACTTCAAAGGCGGGGTAACAATTTCTGAGGTAATAAGAAAAAAATGGGGTACCCAAAGAAACAAGAAAAAAATATATCACAGTTAGTTTGATAAGAAACGGATTCATATACAAAAAAATTAATCCCTTCAAAAATAGAAAAAACGAGAAAAACTTGGAGAAAGGAATAAGAAAATGGCACAAGGCAGAATTTTTTCAAATAGCGCCCACCTCCTTTCTTAATAGTTTACACAGACAGGACGTCTCAGCTCGGAAGAGTTTTTTTTGAGTGTTTCAACCGTTTTTTCCCAGGACTCTTAGAATATTGCCATAAAGTTCACTTGTATCTTCGGTGTGAAGAATTCTCCTGAAAACTCATAAGGAATTTAAGTTTTTTGGTAGAGATCTGCCTCGAATCTATCTGTTCTGATTTATGAACGGGTGGAGCCGTCCTTTGAAGGGTCGGGTGTGCTAATGCTCTCTGTTTTCGTCAACGGTATATTCATATTCTATTTCTTCTGTCTGTTCTTCCTCTCCTCTCTAGTTTGCTGATAGCAGAACCTTTTTATCGAAAAACTGACCCCATCGTATATCGGCTCCAGGCAAAATTTCAGAAAACTTGTTTCTCATTGGCCAATATATATATATATATATATATATATATATATATATATATATATGAAAATATAAAGAAAATAGGAAAGAACTCGTTAGGTAAATAATCCAAAGTTCTTTAGTATTCTTGTTATTATTTTTTTAAAAATAGTGCTCGATACAAAAGTAGAGCATAAATATAATTATTTATTTAAAAATAGGATTCCAACACGCTACATAAGAGTTCTCATGTTTCAAAGCAAGAGCCGAAAACTTCAATATAATTATTTGAATTAAATTGAATTAAAGTTAGCTCTGTTCCATCTTCAAGTGAAATTTTTTTTTTAATAACTTATTTCTGAAATTTACGTGTTATAATAGCATATTCATAATTGTAATCAAAATTTCCATGGTAATGGCTAGAGCTCAGGCTTAAGGGTCGGGGTGTAGTACTCGTCGACCCTGCTCACAGTGTTCATTAGTCTTGCTTTGTTTTTTTTTAGATACTGACCGTAATTTTATTTTCAATAGGAAATACCCATCTCACTTCTCGCAGGCTTCAAAAACGAAGTATCATTTGTTAAACTTTGTTTGATACTTGAAATTGGAGTGAGAAACAAAAATGTTATCTCACCTTGAGCAAACAAAAACAACAATGAAAAATAATTATAAATATTCAGGAGAATTAACAGTCACGTGACCTGCACGGGACAATCGTTAGGCGGGAAAGTGAATCTTACTCTTTTCGCTCAGTGAATTTATAAAAACAGGGCACGCAATTTCTCGCTAGAAATGTTCGTCTTCTCGTTCTTTTGTTCACGCATAGTTTGAATTTAATTCCAGTTTTGTTGTTTTACTCAATTTTAACAACGCTATTTGTTGGTAGAAGACATTTTATCTGAGGCCTTATAAAAATTTTTATTTCTATTTTAAAAATGTTAGACTTGTATGAATTTTTAATCGTCTAGGTTGTTTTTTTATAGACGTTTTTTTTTTTTATTTTTTTTTTTATTTTTAGACAAGTGTATTTTTATGAAAGCCAGACGGTTTATGTAAAAAAAAAAGATTTATGAGCTTTTCGCACCATTGGTTAAAACCCTCCAAAATTTGTCAAGGATCCAATTTCTAGTTTATGGAAGATTATTTTTTTGTATATATTGGCAAATGAGAGACACGGTCTCAAGCTCTAGTTACATCCTGAATAGATGGACAGGCGTGAGCCTAATTTTAAAAATAAATAGAGCTCAGGTCAGTAGATGCAAGAAGACTTTTGACAGCAAGGGGACAAGGCAGGTTGTCAACATCAAAGAAGACATTTGACATAAAAAAGCGAACATCAAAAAAAGGCACCAGTTATCAGCCAACTGCAGAGAGACCAAAAGTACAAGTGAAAATTCTCCTGCGGTTGGACAGCCAAGAACGAAAAGAATTCTAATTTTTTTTTTTTTTCCCAAGCACGAACTGTGTGAAATTAAAAGGAACTTTTCAAAAAATTGCTGTATGTCACAGAAACGCTCGTGGGGTAAATGAAAGTGAGTCATTTCATTTTTATTTTCTCAATTTTCTCATCTTTTTTTTTTTTTTTTTACTGCCTTTTTGCATTGTTATATACTTTCGTCATTCCCAAAGTCCTTGTCTTTTCTAAAATTCTATTTTTTGCAGTTTTCGATGGTACTCCTTTGTATCCTGCTTTAGTAGGCACAAAAAAAATTTTCTGCAAACTTTATTTGTAACTTTTTTTCCAAATTGTGTAAATAAATGAATTTTTGCTTTTAAATTTTTACACAGTGGTTGTCTTATTTCGTAATCTTGCGCTTATTATGTTTTACTATTGCTACTAGACAAACTTTTTATGTCTGGCACAAGGACTTGAATTTAGTAGGGAATAAAATTTTTATAGCTAAACTATAAGTAATTGTCAACTCCGCTGTAGATTAATGATTATCAGTTATACAACTTTATCTCTGAAATCCAGACAGAAAGGAGAGATGGATTCAAGCGAAAAAATTCCTACATTCTGTGCAAAATGACTGTATTTTTAAAACGTCGTTAGCTGAAAATTGGAGATGTTATACTAGCCTAGAGTAACCCAAAACAAGAATGTGTATCTGAGTCATGTGAACATATATAGCGACATAGCAAGGTATCTATATTCATTCAAGGTTAAGTTCAGCTGATATTGGTAACTGCATATATACTGCCGAGTCACATCCATTTATAAGGAATTTACGTAATGTTTAGAAGCATCTTCGTATCACTGTTCCTATCTATCTCATTCTGTTCCCATCTATCTATCTATCTATCTATCTATCTATCTATCTATCTGTCTAATGTGTGTGATAGTTACGATTTGTTTCGTCGGCTATAAATTAGCAACGGTGTGTCGTGCAGATGTTCCTGGTCCATCGATGTGGTTTTTTCTCCTCCGACATCATACTACTATGTGTCTAAATTACAATTCTTCTCTGCTTATGTCGGTAGAGATAGGCTCATCTGGAACAAAATTTTACATTCTCAATCTTCCATTTGATTGGGCGACATTGAATCATTAATTCTAATTTGCTGGTTTTGTTATTTTACTGAAACTTGCGTTTTTACGTTACAGCGTCTAAATGTCTGAGTTAACTGATGCTTTAAACCTGGCTCCAGCCGTCCTTGCGCGGAAAAATATCTTTTAGGTTTTTGGAAGTGTAGCATATCTATCTAGATATGAAACATTATTCTATTAGTTTGCATTACTTCCTGACTATTGATAATCCCTTTCTTTTTCATTCCGAATACAAAGAATAAAGATTAATCGTCAAAAAACAGATTAAATAAATTTTAGGGAAGAAAAAAAACTGTGAAAAAAGTGTGTTCAATACGGAATTTTTAAAAGTATTTACTATAGAATCTTCAAGCAATTTCTTAGCTGTATAAAACTTATCTTGAAAAGTAGTGAAATATTATTGATACGTAAGTCAAGTTTCATGCACTCACGATCTTAAAACGACTAGAGAGTTCTACTCGCTTGAAGATCGCAATAGTATGAAACTCGATTAACGACTTGGGCTCGCTTTTGATAGGAGTTAACGTTATTAACTGGGTAATCTCGGCATTGAGCACTTTCCTTTACTGAGTAGAGAGGTGTTTGCCTTTTGTTGTTTTTTGGTTTTTCATTTTGCCCTGGATAGAGCTAATTGGAGATATTTGTGACAGAGTGGTATCAGACATTTCTGAATCAGTTGTATTGACCGGCTAAGAGAGAAAAAACAACGGTGAAAAGCGTCAGCAAATCTTCCTGTTGATATGTCTCGAGATCCTCGCTGTTGTACAATATGTGGGCTTGTATGCAGGTCACTAGCGAGACTGAAGTGTCACATAAAACACAAACATAAAAACTGAATGAAGTTGTCGAATCCTCATACATCGAAATCGATGAGAGAGAATATATATATATATATGTAAAAAGAATGAAACGAATATAAATTCAAACGTTCATAACATTAATTCAAAAGAGAGCTCATTACCAAAAGTAGAAAGCCCTGTCGTCTGGGGCTGTAGAATACGCCGACTGCACCTCTGTAGAGGGTAAGACCCCCCCAATGAGGCCACCTGTTGGCCGTGGGTGGCAATCCGTAAGGCGCTACGACGGAATCCTGGTGGTTGAGCAGCCATTGATCCGGCAACAGAGTGGTCAATGGCTTGCAACACACCACTTTGGCCATTACTTGGTCTGACGGGCGGTCGGATTGGGCCCGATCCGATCAATCGGCTGGTCGCGTCATGCCCTAGCACATATATATTTATTTTTCTCCTGACTGTACTATTGAATCTACTTTAGTGGAACATTTCCCAACCCTTTATCATATATGTGCTAGAAGGCGGGGGCTGAGGGTCAATTGTGTTGAGAGCAAAAGACTTTTTGACCGCTGTTGAATTTTTCGGCACTAAACCAGAGTTTGGCAGAGGCTCAGAACTTCGCTCCCAATATGAGTATACTGGTTGTGTATCCCCGTCTCAGCCAAGGCGAATGGGTTACCCCCCCTTGGTTCATTCCCTTCTCAAGTTGGACTCCATGGTGGGTGGTGGAGCACAGGGCCAATGAATATAAAAACCCAGATATGGCATCTTTTAAAAAAACAAAACGGAACCTATCCGAATCAGACTCTGAGTGTGAGGCAGCAGACTTTCCCAGATTTATTGTCATTGAATCCCTGGAGGAGGTCTGTCTTGCTAAATACTCCCCATTTTTGATTGAGAAAATTATTTCGGCACGGGCGACCCCGAAAAATGTCAAAAAATTAAGAAATGGGAACTTGCTTGTTGAGGTGGATAGCCAAAGACAAGCTGAAAACATCTTAAAAATGAAAAAAATTTATAATACCAAGTGCAAAAGCTACCCACATGAAAGTCTCAATGTTTCCAAAGGCGTCATTAGAAGTCGAGAGCTGGCTTTAGCCACAGAAGACGAAATGACAGCTGCCCTGGGAAAACAGGGAGTAACTAATATAAGAAGGGTTAGTATAAGAAAGAATGGTGAAAAAATTGAGACAAACACTTACATCTTGACATTTAATCAACCACAAATACCTAAAGTGGTCAAAATAGGCTATTGTCTGGAGAGAGTTGAGCAGTACGTCCCAGCTCCCTTGAGGTGTTTCAAATGTCAGAAATTTGGACACCACAGGGACGCTTGTAGAGGACGACAGACATGTGCCAAATGCGGGGAAAAAGAGCCAAACCATAAAGAAGATGAATGTTTGAAACCTCCTAGATGTCCAAATTGCCAACAAGACCATCCGGCATACGCAAGATCTTGTGACATTTACAGAAAAGAAAGAAAATGTGTCCTTTCTGGAAGCCAGGAAAATTGTAGGGTCCTATATGGGTGAGACCAGCTATGCCTCTGTTACACGGAGGGCTGAAACTAATAATGAAGATAGTAAATATAGAACCCTGATAAATAAACTAATAAATTTGGATCCAAGTGAGTGGACAACATTTCAGGAAGATCTTAAAAAGGAACACACCAATAGTATTCAAACATCTCGATTGGAAGTTCCAGCTAAGATTAATACATCTGATGATAAAATTAGAGATGATAAAAAAATAACCAAAAAGACATCCCAGACACAAACCACTCCTCCCAAAAAACAAAACCTGCAACGATCACCAATCCGTCCTCCAACTTTAAAAACTGATAACTTGGGGAAAATAACATATCAAACCCTGAACCTAACAATGATAAAGTAGAACGTTCCCCACAATCAAAGAGAGATCATACCCCGACTTCACCTTCACGGGAACGTTTAAAGTTATTGAATCCACTAAGCCAATCTTCAGACCCATCAACATCGAAGATTGAGACCAAAAATAGGTTTAGCATGATAGAAAAGATGGATACAGAAGAGCCAAACAGTAAAAACAAGTCGAAAAAAAAGCAATAATTCCAACTTGACATGAAGGACCTGCAAAGTAATTCAGTATTACAGTGGAATTGCAGAGGAATTACAGCTAATCATGAAGAACTTCTCATACTCCTCAAGAAATATAATCCCAAAGTGGTATGCCTTCAAGAAACATTCCTCAAGGACAATAACTACTTAAAAATAAAAAATTACAATTCATATAATCATTTACACAAAGACGGACACAGAGCTTCTGGAGGTGTGTCGATCCTAGTTAGGAAAGACATACCCCAACATCAAATAACCATTGACAGTGATCTTCAAGTCACTGCTGTCAAAACAACATTGCACAAAACAGTCAGTATCTGCTCCATCTACATTCCACCTCATGATCCAATTAATGAAATAAAACTCAATAAGCTAATTGACCAAATCCCTAAACCCCACTTATTATTAGGTGACCTTAACAGTCATAATACCATATGGGGGTGTCTTAAAACTAATCAAAAGGGTAAAAACTTGGAAAACATAATCAATAACAACAATCTCTGCATCTTAAACGACAAATCTCCAACCCATCTCAATCCATCTACCGGCTCCTATTCAGCTATTGACATCACTCTATCTGATCCTTCCAGTTACATGGATTATATGTGGAAGGTTCATGATGATTCTTGTGGCAGTGACCATTTTCCAATCATAATAAATATTACAAAACCTTCCACTGATAATAACAGACCTCCCAGCTGGAAAATAAAGCTGACTGGCAACAATTCAATACATTATGCAATACAAGACTGGTTCAAGATTCAAGATGTTCAGACCCAATTAAACGCTTTTCAGAAACATTAATCACAATAGCAAAGGAAACCATTCCAAAAACTTCTCCATCAAACAGGCGCAACACTCCTTGGTATAATGACGAATGTAAAATAGCAATACGACTGCGTAATGCTACTCTCCGTAAATTCAACAAAGAACCTTCCACCATTAACCTCAACTCCTTTAAATTGCTCCGAGCAAAGGCCCGGAAAACAATTAAGTTGGCCAAAAAGAATAGTTGGCAAAATTACGTAAGCAAAATAAACTCCTCCACTAAAACTGCTACAGTGTGGAAAATGATCCGCAAAATTGCGGGCAAAAACAATTCTACCACAATTAAACACCTCATTAAAAATAATGATGAGGTAACAAACATTAAAGACATCGCAAATACACTGGCTGAGACTTTCTCACTAAATTCCTCTTCTGACAATACTAATACAGAATTTCTAAACTATAAAACTAAAATCGAAAAACAGAAGCTCAATTTTAATTCAGACAATACAGAAAATTACAATGGATTCTTCACATTAAAAGAATTAAAAGAAGCCATACAAGCTTCTCACAACACTGCAGTCGGACCAGACGAAATTCATTATGAATTTCTCAAACAACTACCACCAAAATCATTAGAATACCTACTATATATATTCAATTTAATTTGGAAAAATAGCACTATCCCAGAATCATGGAAACTAGCTACCATCATACCCATTCCTAAACCAGGGAAAAACAATCTCTATCCTACAAATTATCGTCCAATAGCACTAACCAGCTGTCTGTGCAAAACTATGGAACGTATGATTAATAGAAGGCTAATTTGGTATGTAGAATCCAACAACCTGTTTACCAACTCCCAATGTGGCTTCAGAAATCAAAGATCTACGATGGATCATGTGGTCAGGTTGGAAACCTCTATAATGGAGGCATACATCCAAACCAACACCTTGTAGCCATTTTTTTCGACTTGGAAAAGGCTTATGAGACCACTTGGAGGTATGGCATTATGAAAGACCTGCGTGACATGGGATTGAAGGGCAGACTACCAAACTTCATCAAATCATTTCTTTCAGACAGGAAGTTCCGAGTCCGAATTGGTTCAACCCTGTCGGACATTCAAAACCAAGAAGAGGGTGTTCCTCAGGGGAGTATACTGTCAGTAACCCTCTTCAACATCAAAATTTATAGCATTACCAACTATCTTAATCCTGGAGTTGATAACTATTTGTATGTTGATGACTTTTGTATAACCTCCACATCCAAATACATACGTACTGCAGAACGTCAGCTGCAACAAGGCATCAACAAAATAAATAGATGGGCTATCACAAACGGCTTCAAGATTTCAAAATCAAAAACCCAATGCATGCATTTTTGTCAGCTAAGGAAAATGCATAATAACCCAACACTAAAATTAGACAAAACAGAAACTACTTCGAGTTGTAGCCCAAAAAGACTGTGGTGCAGATCAACAAACTCTCATTAAATTGTATTGAACATTAATCCGATCAAAACTGGATTATGGCTGCTACATATATGGAGCAGCCAGAAAATCTTATCTAAAAACTCTCAATACAATCCATCATGAAGGATTGAGACTCGTCTTGGAGGCATTTAGAACATCCCCTGTGGAGAGCCTTTATTCTGAAGCGTACGAACCACCACTAAAACTTAGATTTACAAAATTAGGTCTGCAATACTACACTAAAATCAAATCTCAACCCACCAATCCAACCTATAATTGCATTTTTAATTCCAAATACCAAGCCATATTTGATCAAAAAGAAAAGGCCATAAAACCTTTTGGTCTCCGAATGAAACATACAGTGGAAGACATCTCGATTACAAACATCCACGAAACCGTTAAACTAAGCTCACCTCCCTGGCAACTTAAAGAAGCTGTGGTCAACCTTGATCTCAACAAACTCCCTAAAAATAAAACACACCCATTAACCTATCAAGAAAAACTCTACAATATTCATGAAAAGTACCCAAATTTACACTGATGGTTCCAAAAACAGCAATAGAACTGGATGTGGAGTAGTTCTTGGTAAGAAAACAGTGGAAAAATGTCTCCCAAATGAAGCTTCCATATTCACCGCAGAAATCTGTGCAATAAATTTGGCTCTTCAGATCGTTGACGCCAGCAACATAAAAAAATTCATTATTCATTCCGACTCAATCTATGTCCTACAATCCATAAAAAATACACAACAGAATAACCCTCTTATTGTTAAACTGTTGAACAAACTGAACACCTTGACACATAGCAAAAAGGTGATATTTTGCTGGATCCCAAGCCATGTTGGAATCCAGGGAAATGAGAAAGCCGATTCCTTAGCCAAAGCTGCTCTTAACATGACACCCGACCAAAACATCAAAATCCCATACACTGACCTAAAACATAAAATCAAGACAACAATAACACTAAAATGGCAACAACTATGGGACAGAAATACCAACAATAAACTCTACCAAATAGCACCAATTCTAAAGGAAAGGCAACTGAATCTTAAAACAAGAAAAGAACAAACCATCATTGCCCGACTACGCATTGGACACACAAGACTGACTCACTCTTTCATACTAAAACAAGAACCTACTCGTAAATGTTCCTGTGGAAAACAATACACTGTAAAACATATACTAATAGAATGTACAAATCTCGTACATATCCGTAGAAAATTCTATAACATGAAGAAATTATTTGCAAAAACTGAACCCAAAAATATATTGGATTTTCTAAAAAGAATTGGTCTCTTATCAAAGATATAGACTGATGTATAAACAACCTTTTTATCATTTTGCAAATAAATTGTCCTTATCAAATGGAAATTCTTGACTTAAACAAAAATACCTAGGATTATTTAGCAGTGTACAAGCAAATAAGCTCTAGCTTGCTAAAAATGTTCCATACAAAATAGTCATTTAAAATTCATATATTTGGCACACATTATATATATATATATATATATATATATATATAAACTTGATTTGGCATTAAATAACCCACAGTGGTTGATATGCCATAAAACCCAACCAACCAACCAACCAACCAACCAAAAGTAGAGCAATAATTATTTATTATAAGTTATTACATTCGGACACACACGTTACCACTACAAAACTGAATATTTGTTTCGATACTCAATTCCGGCATCACATCGGGTGGAGTTTAAAGATAGTTATAAACGATTTTTAATGCTGCTTATAAAACATTACCTCTTATATATTAGTATTATATATATAAAATACCTGGCCACACGTATTCGAGGATACCTGTCAAAATCCCTATTGCAGACGCTCGCTCAGGCACATTTCTGTTTGTTCAACACCCACAGTCAACTTGTGGTTTATACTGTGACTATGCTGAGCATATTTTAGTTACAATTTCTGGGAGATAGCGTGTTATCTAGCATGATCAACGATCTGAACAACGCACACTTAATCGCTCAATATTTGTCACTTAGCTGACTGAGCTTACCTTCAGCATCCAGTTTCAAACCCACAATTATCAACGGCCAGCAAGTGTTCCGTCTCACAAGGCTTCGGTCAACCCGTGGTATGGTTTTCAGGTACCATCCAAAGTTGTCGCACGATGGGATCGTCCCCGTTCCAGACCGATAATGTCAGCCCTCGGCCCATATATATATATATATATATATATATATATATATATATATCGCAGAAATAAAAGTGTGAAGGTTAATATTACTAGACATATTAAAAGCGAAGCAATCGGTTTCGCTCCCGCTTTTCAGACTTCCATGGGAGATTAAACTTAAATTAAAAAACACTAGAAAATGTGCAATAAAAAGGAAATGGGGAGGGAAAAAACGAGGAGTTAGAGACAAATAACAGCGAGCCCCAACAAACATTTACGCTGTTTACACAGGGAAGGTTTGCGGGACCCGATATAAAATGCGTCCAGCACCTTGAGATGAAATAAAGAGTGCGACCGGGACAGTGAACCAGTCACAACTAAAATTAGCTGCACACCCCCTGTTATTTAAGAGGTGCTCACATATGGCGGAACCATAAATCGGAACCTGAGGCAGTTCCATCACATTTATCAGCAGATCCTAGCTTTGTAAATTTCGAAGAATCTTCCAAAATCGAAGACATCTTAGCCACGTAATTTGCCCGATCTAAAATAACTACTCCAACCCCTTTATCTTGTCTGGAGATTATCAGATCATAATTATTCCTCAAGGAATTAACCACTCGCTCATATTCAGCTTTCCAAGCTGAAGCAACAGCGGAACTAGCAAACATGTGTGCAGAATTATTTAACTGGACTTTCAAATCGCAAACCGCATCAACAGAAGCAGGAGACAGTCTTGCCAACTGGGCATAGAAGACCTCGAACTCCGAAAAAATCTTCTTATCAGGCATAGAGGGTGGAATACAAAAGTTCAACCCAGGAGCAAGAACAAACCATTCTAACTCATGAGAGGGCAAATTGACAATATTATTTAAATTAGGTTCCGCTGTAACTCCATATTTCTTGGGAACCAAACTTTTCAACTTAACATTATGCTTAGTTGATAATTTATTAGGTTGGTGCAAAAATAATGACGTAATAATGTCGTTTTTTGACGTATATTTTAACGTTAAAAAACGACATTATTACGTCATTATTTTTGCACCAGCCTAATAACACGCTCACGTTGATGGACCCAATCCAAAAATCTAGAGAACCTTACCCAATCAAAAAAGGAAATTAAATTCCTATAAGAGCACCACAATCTCTTGTATTCCTGCTTTAAACCCAGGCTCCTGATTGAAAGCTCTTGAATCCAATCCTTAATAAAGACAGATTCAATCTTCCTACCTTGATATAATTTAACCCTCTATATCTTGAACTGAATAAAGGAGAGGCAAACCTGGTAGCGGATACATTGTTTAAGAAATTTGATTTCAAACTTAACTGATCTTAATTTAACCTTAATCTGTAATATTTTATTTAATTTACTAATTAAACTATGACTGTACCTAACTTTCAAATATTTAAAGATATTTTTGTAGGTACAAAATTTAACCACAGAAATAAATGTGTGAAGTTTAATATTACTAGACATATTAAAAGTGAAGCAACCGGTTTCGCTCCCGCTCTTCAGGCTTCCACGGGAGATTTAACTTAAAATTAAAAAAAAAAAAACACTAGAAAAATGTGCAATGAAAAGGAAATGGGGAGGGGAAAAAAGAACACAAGGAGCTAGAGACAAATAACACACACACACACACACATATATATATATATATATATATATATATATATATGAGAAACTATATATTACTAAGTTTATAAAAAATAAAAATTTACTGTATCAGAGAAATGAAATAGCTATTCTTTGCCGTCATTGTCAAAAATTTTCCTTAAATAATATTTAAAAATAAAATGAAAAAAATGGTAGCTGGTAATATACTTACTTATATTTGATATAAAAAAATAATTTAAGTAATTCTATTACATTTACTTGTTTTTAAAAAGAAATATAGTCTTTTAGTAATTAAGAGTAAAAATATTTTAAAATTGTAGTCAAATAAAACGTATTCTAACCCAAACACCCCTAGATAGAATCTTTAAGTATACAAGTACGAAAAAAATGCCGACAAACTTTTTGCCGTTAATAAAAAACAAAATAAAATGAAAATCAGATGACATGCGTTTAACGGATGTCAGTATTCGTTAAAAAATACACCCCTACCCTCCCTAAACTTAACTTCTTTTTCGAACGTAACTCATAATTGATACAACAATAGTAAATAAAAATGAACACGCTACCGCCCCTGTCTGAATGATGGGATTTCTCTGTATCCTTGAAACCGGAAATTATGAATTTATATGTGCGTTTAAAACTCAGTAAATTTAAAAATAAGTTATTCTAAAATTCGCTTGAGGAGGAAACATAACTAATGCTTTTAATTTAATTATATAATTAAATTTGAAGTTTTTAGCTTCTATTTTCGAAACATGGTTATTACTGTGTAGCGAAAAAAACATATTTTAAATCAGTTAATTTATATAATACTAAGAGACACTGGGTTACGGTGAGTTATTTCTTTGATGAATGTCCATTGAAAACCTGACAAAAGAAATTTTATTGCGTGATTCTTTTGACAATTTCTGTAATTCATCTGAAACGATCAGCTTTTTAATTAATTCTCATCAAAGAGCAAGGTCGATAAATTCTAACATTTATATTACCAATAAAAACGAGGTTTAAAAATAGACTTCATCTGTCATCTCACAGATAAAAAAGAAAACAAAAAAAAAACAAAAAAAAAACAAGGGAGAGACTAGAGCAAATAAGGTTACGCGGGGTCAATTTAAGCAGTAAAGAAATTGCTTCGGTTTGCAGTAAATGTCGACGAAAACAGGACTTTCTCTTATCCTTGAAGTTATATAGCATAACTTCAGTTGGCTAAATATCTACCTCTCCTGTTTTGTAATAAGTAGAGCAAATCAAAAATGTATTTCTTTCCAGTGGTTTCAGAACTCATAGGTGCGGTGAAAGAGCATAGCAGGCCAGGCGGAGAGATTGAAAGATAATTATTCCGACTACATGTACGCTCCTTTTCAGGTGGTTGGAATGTCGAACTGAACCCTTTATTTCGCTCACTGGGGTAGACTGTTCTAGTTCCACGTGCCATGTCTAATGGATGTCAGCTATCTCTTGTTAATTCCCCTCTCCAAGTTCTCCACTGCCTTAACCGGATATTGAACTCACGTTTTTTGGGTCCTGTCACTGGATTTAACTAATGCCTTTATCCACTGTGCCATGTCTCCTTGAGGACATCTTTTCATGAATTTCTGGGTATTATAAACCTAATGTCTTCAGCAACCATTTTTGACCAGTGCTCATATTGCAATTTTTTGTTGTTATCATTTCACGTTTTTTACAGAGCTCATATTGTAATTTTCGTTGTTATTATTGCTTTTCTCTGGCACTCCTTACTACTGGTTCCTATATTGTATTCATTTTTATTCTTGGTCGGCTCAGGAGATTTTTGTGGCCTAGCATGTGTGCTGATTTCTTAAGTTTACGAATTTTCCAATGAAATATAGAAAGATAATCAAAGATTTAGAAACAGTTTCAAGAAATTCATGTGCCAAAAATAAATATGATTTCAAAATTTAAAATATTATTATGGATTACTTGTAGTTGAATGCATGAGTCCCAGTATACATAGTTATAAATAATTATTGATTGATTTTATCATTCCGATATTTTTGCATTATATCAAGTATTAAGAATATAGTAACTAGGATCTACAAATTGGAGGAGAGAGTTATCAATGATAATGTTCTGACTTTGAATACTCGGTTATTTCCCTTTAATCCCCTGTCTTGACCTTCTTTGCCGTAAGGCTGTTTGTACCTTTTTCACTGGGAAGTACTGTATCAATCCAAATCGTGATTTCGTTTCACTTTATCCCTTATAAAAATTTAAAATAAAAAATAAAATTGTATAAAAACAATCAAAGAGAAGTATATATATTCGACTATCGTCCGGTTCACACTCTTCCCCGGTTTTTTAAAAAGGAGTAGAGATTTATACGTTATTTCTCGTTTAGGATTGAGTTTCCAGTTTCTCCCAAAATCGTTTCATTTTCTTTCACTCCCAGTAGCCCCTTGCGTCTTAGTGGCATTATTGCCTTACCTGTGGTGAAATAATTAAAAAAGAAAAAGTAAATACGATATGCAATGACTGTTATTCTTGATATGCCGCTAAACAAAATCAACCAAACAATGAACATGAAAGAATTCTTTCATGACATTACTCCATATAACATCCTACAATTTCTTAAAGAAATCAAACTGTATTCCAAAATATAACTTCAACAAAACTACAACATAAAACAAACATATCACCGCCTCTAGTAATTATGTCCACACAAACATGTATATGCAGAAGAGCTCAGTATCATCTACCATGTATTCAATTGTGAAAGCAGAATAACATATATCATGTTTTTATTACTGTAAAGCTCCCAAGGAAATTAAATGCCGGTATTAAATGACCCATGAGGTGTTGATATTCCGTTAAACAAATAAATAAATAACTGATGATGTAACACTGAAATATGAAGCTGCGTTGGAATAGCAAAAGTAAAGTTGTCTTCCAAAAAATAAACGCACGAAGAGGAGAATTTCGTTAGAAAGGAAAAGAGTGTTGAACTGTTAGGTATATTCAAAGCTCCCAAGAGAAATTAAATGTCAGTATTAAATGACCCATGAGGTGTTGATATGCCATTAAACAAATCAAATCTTAAAGCATAAAGACCAATACAATAAAATAAAACTAATTTGAATCGGAGTCGATAGGTTCGCCTCTTGAAATAATAGCAATAAATTTATTTTATTATCACTAATTTTTTTAATTTACATTTTTTCCCCATCAGCGACATGTTCACTCCATCGGTGACATTTGTAGTGTTCACCAAAAAAAAAAAAAAAAAAATTTTAAATAATTTAAAATTAACAAATTAGAATCAGATTATGGAGTGGGAGGACATATTAATAGAAAATATCCTATTAATTAACAATTTCAGACAAAATTAAACCGTTTTTATTGAAAATTATTAAGGAACACAATATCCTTACTGAGTGTATCCCAACTTTAAAGTTAATTAACTTATAATTTTTGCAGAAAGATAAAAGTCACACAGCATTTAAAACACATATCAAATTATTAATTTTCAAAGTTTTAGCTTTTAAGCATTTAGAGAGTTAAGTTATTAGAAATATTTATACCGTTCAAATTATTTCATTTATTATACCGAGTAAAACAGTAAATTTCTCGAATTGTTAGATTAAGCTCTGAACCCTTGTAAAAGAAATTATTAAAAATATCTTACTGGAATTCTTCGAGATTTTTATAACACTATTGGACTCTACTTTGAGCAATAAGAATGTATAAATATTCTCCAAGATCAACAGAAAAATTGTGAAGAAATCGATCATGAACGAAAATGACTTAATCATAACTAAAGCTCGGAAGCTCATGAATGATCGAAATAAAGTTCAAAGATATATATATATATATATATATATATATATATATATATATATATATATATATGTGTGTGTGTGTGTGTGTGTGTGTGTGTGTGTGTGTGTGTGTGTGTTCCAGGGTCATTTTCCAACTTATTCAAGATGATCCTCGCCCTCTCTAATCTTCTAATTTTCTGTCCTGGAGTAACAAGGTGCCTCATAGGTTTCACGTACAATTTCATGTCCTTTTTCACTGGTATTTGGACTGTCATAACCAAAACTCCTCTCCCATGAACCAAATGTATTATGGATTGAGTTGGATCTTTTCTAATTGATCTCTTTAGCTCTAAGTTGAAATGATGATCCCTTTTCCTGTTGTGACCTCCTGATCCACTTTTCTTCTCTACTGTTCCCTCCTTTGTAATTTTTTTTCTCTTGATGGTTCTTGAATGGACTTTGAACATGGAAGTCAGTGTATGAATGTTGGTACCGTCACTGAAGGCCTGAATGATCTCTTTCCTCTCACCATAGCTCATTTGGGAAGACATCGTGGGGCTGACCCAAAACAATTTTAACCTGCTCTCTTTCTAGCTGAATAGCTCAAAGGGTTTTTCAGTGATTCTTACAAAAAAAGGCGTGAAGATGGTTAAACGTCTTATCTGAAAACCTGGAAAATAGAAACTCAATTAGTTTAGTGGTTTTTTGTTTTTTTTTAGATATTAAACATTTTGTGGATAATAATCTCATAGTGCTACATGATTTGGACAATTTTGGTGTTACATCCGGTATATATTATTATTATTATTTTCTTTGCTTTCTGGCGTTTACACATTTCTTTCCGGGTCCCACCCATGGACCTAAGGTTAGAAATAGCATCATGACACTTTTCACTGACAAAAAAAAAAAAAATAAATAAATAAAAAAAATAAAAAATAAAATAAAATAAAAATTACATAGATAAAGCCCTTCGTAAAGTGTGGGCTGTACTTGTCAGAACAATTTTTTGTATCTCCTTGAGGCATGGGCTTCCAGGAATCCCTGCAATTAGTCTACTGCAATCTTTTCCAACCAGTCCTAGGGCTCCAACTACAACAGGGATTGTTGATGTTCCCATATGCCACATTTTCGAGATTTCTATTTCAAGGTCCTTGTATTTTGACAGCTTTTTGAATATCTTCAAAGATACATTGCAGTCAGCAGGGACTGCCATATCAATAAGGAGACACTTTTTTGTTTGTGGTCTTTAATAACAATATCTGGGCGATTGGCTTTGATTGTTCTGTCAGTGTGAATTGTGTAGTCCCATAGAATTGTAACTATCTCCGTAACCGGGTCTGGGTGGTGTTGGTACCAGTTTCTTTCAGTTTCCTTCCCGTAGAAGTTGCAGATTTATTATTATTATTATTATTATTATTATTATTATTATTATTCATTTGATGTTATATTTTTTTATTATTATTTCTTTCAACTTTTACAAGTTACCCTGTTTTTCTATATTAGTATTTATTTATTTAAGTATTTATTTATTTATTTTGTGTTTGTCTTATTTTTACTTTCTGTTTTTGCTTACCTAAAGTTATATTTATCAACTTTGTATTTTCTAATATCGTTCATGTTTTTGTCAATTAGTTTAAGTGTAATTACTGTAAAAAAAGAAATGACAGGATGGTCCAAAAGTCTTGTCACCCCTAGATAATATAATTTTCTATTTCTGACACGAGCCCCGGCAGTTTGGAAGAGAGGTAAAGGGGTGACAAAACTTTCAGACCACCCTGTATAAAAGATTTTATTGTATGTTAAATAATGACTTCATAATCTCTAAAATTAACAAACTTTTCGATATTCGTCTGGCATTCAAGTGCTTTTGTTTATTTAACGTTTTATATATACAGTGTAACCCGGATATAAGAGAAACCCGGATATAAGAGAGATTTTATCTGGTCCCAAATTAGAGCCATACTTACCTAAACAAAATAGACCAAACCCGGATATAAAAGAAACCCGGATATAAGAGACTTATTCTCCGGTCCCGACAACTCTCTTATATCCGGGTTACACTGTATAAGTTAATTTTTTTGTTGGGGGTGCTTTTAAAACACAATATATATAATATTTATATACGTGCATTATATATATATTCCAAAGGTTGTCCTTGCCGGGGGTGATAGTGGGGACAAGCTCCCTCTGTCTATAAAATGTTTCCGTGCATGCGTCTCAAATAGCCACTGACAACTAAGTTCAGCTTCAAGCCAAAGAAAACTGACGCCTCATGACCAGCTGCTTCGGGTAGCAGGAGCTCGGTAGACAAGGGAGGCAGTCTAGGGGAAGGAAAGCCCTGAACTCTGCTGCCTTGCGGTCATATCTGACACGGAAAAGTCCATGGGTTTAAATCCAGACATAAAACCTGTAGTGGAGCCATGAAGGCGGTTGGTTGTAATCACGGATTTCAGGCAGCTCCTCCGGCCAAACCGGACCCAAATGTAATACCCTGTTGGAATAATGTAGTGTGAGCAGCACACAGCCTCCATATTGCACTGCCCAGGCTTGTACCCTGGAGAGGTCACTCCGGTCTCACCTCCAAAGGACTGAATTTTGATCAGAAAGGACGATACCTTTATCTCGTGAAATAAACCGATGCCTACATATCATATCCTCTTCAAGTAATACGCATCCAAATAGAGACAAACATTTTTTGTTAAATATTTGCATGAATTCGTGTGTTTAATAGTACATCTCTATATCATGTATAAATAAAAGGGGCAACGTATTAAGTAACCAGTCTGCATTTGGAGTAATAGACCGAGTAACATTCCGAGTCCAAGTAGTAAGAGAAGTCTTTAAAAATATCCTTCATGTATCAAGTCTATTGTTGAATGATGAGCTGACATCAAATATGGATCAGGATCTGACAGAATGATAAGATAAAGAAAAGATAAGAAACGTTTATCAATCTGACATGTTTCACTTTTATTAAAGCTTCACCAGAGAATGACATATGGAGAAGAAGAAAGAAATAGTGGTATTTTTGTGTTATTTGATTTTCATTGGTTAATCATGTTTCACGTGCATTCAACTTGTTAAACAAACGTTAGTATAATTTGTAGCGTTCCGAATTCAAGGAGAGACGATTCGTCCTTTCGAAGTTTCAAGAAATAAACAGATTTCAAGCCTGAATAAAAAACCGTAAATATTGCTTTTATGTATGCAAGTTTATAAAAATTCTAGTTTGTCCATGTGGGATTCTGTTGTGGATTCCGAGATGAAATCTGGTCTCCAATGAATGACAAACGCAGGAATGAAATATAGCAAATGAATGTATTCACGTAATAATACAATTGGTAATACGGTTAGTAGATCCAGAAATGCAGTTAGTAGCAATAATAATATATATACAGTCTGGGAAATTCAGTATCGAAGTATGACTTCCTTCTGAGTCTACGTGCTCGCAACTGTGACTCCTACAAAACGGTTACCTCACACTCTTACTCTTTCTATTACTCTACGTACCGGGTATTCACTGGCAGCACAAATACACACTGGTCGAGTCCACTTGTATGTAAAAGGGGTGGACCCCATAACAGATTCAAATGATAATGTGTGTGTGTGTGTGTGTGTGTGTGTGTGTGTGTGTGTGTGTGTGTGTGTGTGTCGAGTAGATATTATGTTTGTTGTTTTTTTTTTGTACGTTGACTTGGAAACGTTGTTATATACATCTCGTTTGTTTTAGATAAACATATGTTAGATTCTTTAAGAATGGATTCAGTAAAGGTTAATGATGTAATATGTTTTTCTTATGTTGGTGCCGTAATAATGTCGTTTTTTGACGTTTAAAAAAACGTCAAAAAACGACATTAATACGTCATTATTTTTGCACCAACGTAATAATATGTGCCTAAACTTGGTAATATTGTTATTAGTAATCTCTTGAAGTACTTTCTCCGTAGGAAGAAACTTGTCTTAAAAAAAAATCTAAATATCAGCTCGACAATTTTTTGATAAATTTTTTATGCATTTTATCCGATTTTTTTTTTTTTGGTACAACCTGAATGTTTTTCGTTAGACCAAATTTCCATCCCACTCAACCTTCCCCACATTAATACATTTAGCAATCACTTTTCATCTGTGTTGATGTTGCGACCAAGTAAATTGGTTAAAGAAATAACAAAATAAGTATTGCAGATATAGGAAAGTTGGCTCTCTGTGCCGTGCCAGGAAATTTTTCCTCCCTGAATCGATACTTCAAATATACAAAACGACCATTGGCCCTTGCATGGAGTATTGCTGCCATATATGGTCTGGGGCACCTTCTGTTTACCTCGGAGTTCTTGACAAGATCCAGAGACGGATATGTAATGTGATTGGCCCTGATCTGGCGTCTCGCCTGCAGCCACTATCTCACAGACGCGCCGTCGCCTCTCTCTGTCTCTTCTACAAATACTTTCATGGCAATTGCTCCGATGAGCTGCTTTCCCTGGTCCCCAGTCTCCATGAATACAAGCGCCTTACGAGGCTGGTATCCCGATCTCACCCTTACACTGTAGAAACTTTAAAATGTAGCCGTCTCTTCTACTCCAATAGCTTCATACCTCGCACCTCTCGCCTGTGGAACACCCTTCCCAATTACTGCTTCCCTGATAGCTATAATCTCCAACTATTCAAATGTAATGTCAATCGACATCTCCAGTTACCTTGATCTACACACTACCCTTCCCTTCATCCTTTCTTCTATCACTCCTATCTGCTCTTGCTACAAATCTTCTGCAACCCCCCTGCATCCTAATGGCTTCATGCCTTGCTCGGGGCGCTAAGCTTAAAAAAAAAAAATTAAATAGTAAGTACAACAGAAGAGTATTACTCGACTAGTGAGTGTGTGTCTGTTGACCCAGCGTTCAGCGTATTCGACTGTTGATATTTAGTAGCCCCGCCCCACGAGGGTGGATGTGGCACAAGGCCGAGTTTAATGTGGGTCATCCGAACCCGTAGGCTCGGCCAAAAAATCCCCGTAGAACCCGCAAAAACGGGTTCGGGTCTGTCTACCTCCCCAGAGGAGACTCTGCCCTTCGGCAAAGGCAGAGAGTCCGACAGCAGCTGTGAACAGTCACAGCCTCGGTAGAACAATCTATTCGACTGTTAATATTCAACAGCCCACCCACGAGGGATGTATGTGTCACAAGGCCAAGTTTACCGTGGGTTCTCCGATGCCGTAGACTCGGCTAAAAATATTCCCTTAGAACCGCATAAACAGGTTCAGTGTCTGTCTACCTCCCCGGAAGAAACTTTGCCCTGCGGCAAAGCCTCGTCCAAGTTCCTCTCTGCCAAGGCAGAGAGTTCGACAGATGAACAATCTATTCCACTGTTAATATTTAACAGCCCCCCACGAGGGATTTATGTGGCACAAGGCCGAATTTATCGTGGGTTCTCCGGGACCATAGACTCGGTCAAAAATATTCCCTTAGAAACCGCATAAACGGGTTCAGGGTCTGTCTACCTCCCCGGAAGAAACTTTGCCCTGCGGCAAAGCCTAGTCCAGGTTCCTATCTGCCGAGGCAGAGAGTTCGACAGATGAACAATCTATTTGACTGTCCCTCTAAGGCTTTCTCTCCTGCTAATTTTATAGTAGGCGGAAGAGTCCAATATAGACTCTTTAGACACCACAACAGTTGATAAACACCAAATTTCCATTACTACTATTGCTAGCATTCGGTACTAAATTAGTGTAATGAGAACTTTTACAACTATTTTTCTGTTATCAAGTCCTATGTTAGTAATTCTAAATGTGCCTGTCCTCTATAAACTACTGGATGGGATTTATAACTCTGAGTAAATAATTATAAACCCCCTAATATTTATGTATACAAAATACTCGTCAAAATAAGAACCAGAAAAACATGGAAACAAGAAAAGGTCTTATTTATTATCAAGTTGTTATATGGTGTTGGAGAAACGAAAATAACATTCAGTGCCTTGCTTTTATAGACTACTGTAGTGGATTTATATGATATTTATTTATATATACAAAAATACTCGTAAAAATGTGAAATAGCAAGACGTGAAAACAACAAAACGAGTCTTATTTATTATCTGATTGCTACGCGGTATTAGAGACAGAAGAAAACAGTAATAATTGTTTTGGGGCTCCCACCAATGTACATCTCGGAGAGTAACTGGCTGTTTGCTAAATCTGCACATAGGAATTACTGGGAGTACATCCAGGGTAGTTATGGGTAGAGGGATTTTATGAATACCTCTGAAGATATGTGGAAGGAGTTGGTCGGCTACTCAAATATACAACCCCACCCAATTTGGCACCCAGTCATGGGACTGATTATTATGTTCCAGAATTCATTTTTTGGAAATTTTTAAATGTTCAAAGAAAATAACTGCCGTTTTACAATGTCTTCCCTTTTTATCTATCTGCAATCTTTTCCATCAGCCATTGTGGTACGCAAGTGGCAATTCTTTAGGACATAAGAATTAAGCTTAGTAAATAATTATAATATAAATTCTATAGACAGGAAGGGATTTAACATATGCGGATAATTCTTTCGTATTTTTGTATCTGTTTTTTCCGTTTTATGACGACAGGTTTAAAATATTTTATAAGTATTTCTTGTCATTTAATTTAGCTTAGGACAAAGGTCAAAATATCACCCGTTGTCATTTAAAACCTAAAATATCAACATTATTTACATTATTCGGATGATCCACTGTGTCATGTGTCCTTGAGGACATATGGCACAGTGGATAAACGCGTTAGTTAGATCCAGTGACAGGACCCAAAGCGTGTGAGTTCAATACCCGGCTAAGGCAATGGAGAACTTGGAGAAAGGAATTAACAGGAGATAACTGATAACTGACATCCATTAGACATGGCACGTGGAACTAGAACAGTCTACCCCAGTGAGCGAAATAAAGGGTTCAGTTCGACATTCCAATCACCTGAAGAAGGCCGGTGCGCACAACGACCGAAACGTTGTAATAAATATGGCGACAAAGATGAGGATAATAGTCCGAATAATGTAAATAATGTACATAATACCTCATCTCAGAAATATAGACAGATAATGAAGGGCCGAAACGCTGTAATAAATATGGCGACAAAGATGAGGACAATAGCCTGAATAATGTAAATAATGTACATAATACCTCATCTCAGAAATATAGACAGATAATGAAGGGCCGAAACGCTGTAATAATTATGGCGACAAAGATGAGGACAATAGTCCGAATAATGTAAATAATGTACATAATACCTCATCTCAGAAATATAGACAGATAATGAAGGGCCGAAACGCTGTAATAATTATGGCGACAAAGATGAGGACAATAGTCCGAATAATGTAAATAATGTACATAATACCTCATCTCAGAAATATAGACAGATACTAAAATATCAAATAACAATATCGATCTAATTTACGGGGGAAGAACTTAAAATCGAACTTATTATCAATGGCTTTGTTGAGGTTTAGTTGGAGAACAATTTCCATTTGAATTTCTGAGATGAAGAGTTATTTACACTTGTAGGGGATTTATAACTCTGAGTAAATAATTATAAGACCACCCAACATTTCTATATAGAAAAATGAGAAAAATCAAAACGTGGAAACAAGAAAACGAATCTTATTTATTATCAGGTTGTTATCTGTTGTTGAAGACACGAAAGACAGTAATACCGAATAAAATTGTGAATTTGGGGTCAAATGTCAATCAAATATAGATCGGAATCCTACAGAAAGATAAGATAAAGAATACCTAAAGTGTATACAGTCTTTTTCGTATGTTTTTTTTTTATAGATGTGTGTAATAATTTTATTATAACTTATTAGACAATTTAGTTGGAAAAATACAAGTGTCTGGAGGTTTTCATTTCTCGACTAACACCATAGATGCTTATATTCCTACTGGAATAGTCCATTTAACAGAGGTGTATCATTTCTTTGTATACTAAGCGTTAACAGTTCGTTTTCTACAACACTTACTGAAAGAATTTTGTTAAAATTTGAAAAGCTCAAACCCTGAACTATCACCACTCACGATGAAGATATGTCCCTGCGCAACTACTGGATCTTAAACTCAACCCACACCTCAAGTGGGACCCGTACATCGCTAAAGATCCTGGAAAAATGGTCGATTTCCTATACTGCTCCGCTGACTCCTCATGTTATCCTCCATCTTTACAAGAACCAAATCTGGCCGAAAATGGAGTACTGTTGTCATATTTGGACAAGAGCTGTTCAATCTTTACTTTCTAGACACGATAGAGTTCAAAAGCGTCTCTGCGTCCTTGTGGGTGATGAATTTTTTTCCACCCTGCGACCACTTTCTCATAGACAAAACGTTGCAAGACTCTCGTTACTCTATCCCTACTTCTATGGAAAGTGCTCAGTCGAACTGCATTCCTTATTCCACCAGTCCTAACCTTCACCGTCAATGCCACGCCCATTTTAGCAAAGCACCCTCATTCCCTTCGTATTCCACTGGTGATAAGTTCCACTCAAACAGCTTTCTCCTGAACCACTGTTTTGTGGAACCGACTGAGGATGCTTTCCTGATCACTACAAACTTAACCTGTTCAAGTCTAGGGTTAATTTTTATCTTCCCCACATATTCCCAGAAATTGTGCCTCTTACTCTGTAAGCCTCTACTTTGAGCGACTCTTGGGGCTTATACAAGGTGAACATCATTAGAAAGTGTTCAGACAAACTACATTCTTTAGTTCCATCAGTTTTAACCTTCACGGCTAGGACCCGCCATGATACGCCCATTGTAGCGAAGCAAACTCATTCCATCGGTGAGAAGTAATTTTCACTCGAGCGGTTTCTTTCCGCAAACCAGTACTATGTGGAACCGACTCCCAAGAGAATCTTTTCCTGATCATTACAATCTTGACCTGTTCAAGTCTAGGGGTCAACCGTTATCTTCCGCACCTACCCGCATAAATTTTGCCTCTTACTCTGTAACTTTCTACCTCAAGTGGCTTTCGGGCTTTGTACAGGATGAACGTTACTGTAAAATAAAAATAACCATAATTATGCGGTGTTTTCAATTATAAATATTTTTTATATTATTTTTGCACTAAAATTTACAGTCAACGAAAGTATGTTATTACGAATTCTTCTGTGAGGGGAGCGGCAAAAATATCCATTCGTGCCCGCAAAAAACGGTGTTTCAAAAGGTTACTTTTTCCATTGACACCGCTATTATTTTAACTACATTCACTCCCTCGTTTTTTTTCAACTTATGATTAATAAATATAGTTTTCACTTAATAATATTATCTAAAAGGCTGAAATTGATACAGAATTTTAAGATTTAAAACTTATTTTAAAACAATTCTTGTAAAAATTCTTTATTCATCGAAAATGTTTTTTTCTAAAGGCAATAGTGTCCTTAATATATTTTATTTATGAAAGCAATTAAATGCTTTTCTCATTAAATAATCTCATAGTTTTATTGAATTTTTTATTTTACGATTCAGAGCAGATTTTCGATAAATGATGTTTCTGTTTGACAAAAACAAATTGATAATTTTAATTTTCCAAGACGTCCTGTTTTAATTAATATAAATATGAACAGGCTGTAATTTTAATTATTTCGAAATTTCATAAAATTAAGTGTAGGCAACTGATGTAAAAAATATTTTTATCAAGATTCTTTAAAAAAAACAAAGCATTTCAGTCATTTGTGAATAAGACCTGGAAATTTCATTAAAATCCGACAATTATTTGATTTTTGCAAGAATTTTCAATCAGTGTGTTTTTACCGCAAAAAAGACGCTAAATTTCCTAATAATACTTTTTGGCCCACCTGTTAACGCAAGAAAAACAAGATTTTTACAAAAATGTCGAACGTACTAGAAAGGATTAAAAATTTAAAATAATAAAAAATCCTTTGACTTTTCCTCTTAATAATAACAAATATTTTGACGATAAAACTTTGTTTTTATTAAGCTTGGGGTCTCTTTTCATTGTGGTATACTCTTTTTTTAGCGAATTTTTGGAGGGACCTATAACAAATATCTTTATTTTTGTGTTTCATTTTATATAATTCTGCTTCGTAGCAAATATCTAAAATAAAATCGTTTATATTTGCCTGGCGTAGAAAAAGTTGAACTTTATTACTTCAACAATACAAGCATTTAGAAATACCCCCCCCACACACACACCAAAAAAAAAAAACAACAAAAACAACAATAACTGACTTATAGTGTAACTCTCAAATTAAACGCCCAGAAATTTCTACTTGTTCTGTGTCAGGTCTGTTCAGAACATAGACTATCATAGCTTTCCACAACTTGGGGGAAGTTAACTCCACAGTTGGACAGGTTAAGATTGCAGTGATCGGGGAAACATCCTCTTGGGAGTCGGTTCCACAGGGCAGTGGTTCACGGGAAGAAGCTGTTCGAGTGGAACATTTCTCACCGATAGAATATGGAGGTATTAGTATTCTTTTATTAGCCAGGCATAGTTTACCGACTATTTTGTGTTAGGAAGAATGTTTTAGCCTTCCAGTAGCACACCAATACTAATATTAGCATTAATGTAGCCATTGATACACTAACACTGAAACCGAATATAGAAAGACGAGATACACGCTCGTAACAGACGAAACATTTAATAGGGCAAATAACTTACATACAAATATTAAAAATATTCACGTATGTCCCAAAACAAATGATTGTTCATATTGTCCCAAAGGAACGAGGAGGTTTACAGAGCGAGAACAAAGAAATAACATACCAACTTTATGGCCTTTGACTATCCGTAGATAAGTGAATAGAAATTACTTTTTTCTTTCGCTAGGCTGTGCACATGTTGACCAATGTCTACGTGTGTGGACGCCCTGGTGGTCAGAGGCCGTTTGATAAGAAAACGGAAGCAAAAAAAGAAAAAAAAAGGGCGGGGGGATAGAAGAGTTCTCCTCTCTAAAGGAGCCGAACTCCCATGAGCTCAATCCAAGGGAAAACAACAGGTCTCCCTACAGAGGGAATGTGGGTCGTTTGCTATATTGTAAGTGGTATGGCCGGTCCTAGCCGTGAAGGTTAGACCTAGCGAGACCAAGGAATATAGCTCGTCCGAGCACTTTTCATGGTAGTAGCGATAGAGCAATGAGAGACTCACCACATCCCACCTGTGAGTGAGAGAGAGTGAGGTTGGAGGCTGGGAAAATATACGTTACCCACAAGGACTCGGAAACGCTTTTGGACACTATCGAGAATGGAAAGTGAGGTCTGCGCAGCTCAAGACAACAGTACCTCATTTTCAGGTCTGATCTAGCTCTTGTAAAGGTAGAGGGTAGCACGAGAGGTCAGGTACTTACTACAGCGGTGCATGGAGTCGACCATTTTCCCTTCGCTAAGACTTCCCCCTCCCTTGTTTACACATCCATTCGTACAAGCTCATCAGCCAAGTGGCTCGTTGCTTTCCACTGACCTTCAATATGCCTTGTAAGGGTTAAGTTTTCCAAGACCTCCTTCCTCATTATGTGTCCAAGAATTTTCAGCTGTCTTTTCCGGATTTTGAGTAGAAGCCTTCTTTCTGTTGCCGTTTTCTTACTTAACCACTGTTGTCCTCGTCTCTATTGCTATATTCACAACGTTTCGGCCGCTGTACGGTCCAGCGTTCTTCAGGTAATATTTGTTGGTACAACGGCTGAAATGTCGTGAATAAAAATGAGGATAACAATATAAATAGTGTAAATTGTTACAATACCCCATATCAATAATATACAACTAATTTTGCATACTATTTCATTGTACTAATTCACCTAAAAGCTGCCCCCCCAAAAAAAAAAAAACTTGCCGCCTGGGTTCGGTCGCCTCCGCCTCAGCTACCAGTGACAATTTGTTTTTATAATGTTTAAAATATATTTATACTGTGACAGGTGGGTAAAAGGCATGGACCATTTAAGATATATGAAATTCAAGAACTGTGTCTCCAGGTAGATTATATCTACTTCATGAATCAAATCATATTCATAAACAAACAAGATATATTGAAAAGTAGCAGCTTATATAACCTAAGATAAGTCGGATTTATTCAAAAATACAGCGAAATTGTACAATAAGCACTGCGACCAAAAATAATAATTATTTTCCAATTTTATTTTCAGGTCTTCTTTTAATAAAGTTGGTTCACTCTGTGGTGCAAGACAATTTTTCTCTTTAGAATCTATCTTAACATATTTGTAAGTCTACAATTCGTCCTTGCTTTGAATACCACATATGCTATTTATAGATTCTTGATACAATCTAAAGAAGAATCTGCAATGTTATTGGTCTTGACCTGGCATCTTGGCGTCAGTTACTTCCCCACTGCCCCAACGTAGCCTTTTCTATAAATACTTTCAGATGAATTTAAGTGCAGTATTATATTAACAGCTAAGCCAGTTATAGTTGAACTGGTTAGATGCAACCATAAGTTCTATGTTAAGAGTTTCTTCTCTTGCACTTCTCATTTGTGGAATTCTCTTCCGGCTCTATGCTTTCCAGTCAAATTTGATCTTCAAAAATTTAAATGCAATGTCAATCGTTATCTTGTTTCTCCTTCTTTAATTGTTCTCTCTCCTTAATAATGTTTCTCTTTTTTTCTTTCACACACTGTAAATCTTTGCCTAGGAGCTTTTATACTAGTTTTTTTTTTTTCTTCTTTTTCTAGCACGCGTACTTATTCGAAATATTACATAGTTTGGGTTCTCTTATGTGTTTTGAGAGTGACTTTATGTGAAGGAATCATAAAGAATGGGTGATTTTAAAAGAAAACAAAAATTGCGTACAAAATAAATGTAAACAAACTACTGAGATCGGTTGTGTATACGAAGAAAGATTATGCCGAATTCAGGTGTCGAAAATAGATAAAATAATTTTATTATTTCTAAATTTTTATAACTTTTACGTACGTAGGACGCTGAAGGTAAAAGGCCGAAGGCGCAAAAGCCTTCCGCAGAATGGTGGCTTCTCGCCTAGTAATTAAAAAAAAAAATAAATAAATAAACATATGAAAGTGAATTTATACATTTTCTTTGGTCTCTGAGAATTTACAACAAAGATATTAAATACTATTTATTTATTAGATTGTTTATTTAGAAAAATAATTTTATGATTACAACATTCTTCAAATCCAAGCCAACTAATAGAATGCAATCATTTATCAGTTTATGAAGAAATAAATATGAAAATATTTCCTTTAAAGTTTTTGAAAAATCAATTTCTTTTCATACTTATTTTTTTATAAAATGGTAAATATTTTTTTATAATCTTGTAAATAGACATTACCGAGGGAAAAAAACCATTTAAGTAAAATGAAGAAGACGTCACTACTAAACCAAAAATTACATCTAGGGTAAAACTGTTTACTCGTGCTTCAAATTCAACCTACTTTCAATTAAAACCGTGGAATTCATAAATAGTTGATAATGTTCCAAAGAAAGATTATAACAGTTGAGTCATATGTAGTGTAGGTATAAACAAGAGCACAAGAAGATCAGCATTTAAAGCAGTTTGTAGCTGGTGAAGCTATTTACAAATAATCTGATTAAAAAAATACTCTGATGATGAGAAAGTAAAAAATTAATTATAATGTCAAAAATATAATTATAATAAAACAATTATAATTATCATTAATTCACTCTTTCTGAACCAATGAGAATCAATCCCACTTTTCTCCTCTACATACACATACACGTGACATTCTTACTATCGAACAAGCAGTTGACACGGACAGGTCGTTAACATGTGTTTCAACGAAAATTTCATCTCCTTTTCCTTTTTCTGGCCACAGTAGTAAAATTTATCTTTTAGCACTTAACAAAAAAAAAAAAAAATTGGGTGGGGGTGCTTTCCAGCGTAGATTTGAGCAAGCTCAAGATGTCGAGCTCTCTGCTTTTGGGTAGAGAGGAACCCTGACGAGGAAGCTATGCCGAAGTCAGAATCTCGTTTGGGGAGGTTGACAAACACGACCCCGTGTATGCGAGGTCTACGGAGAATTTTTGTCAGAGCCTACGGGCTCGGATCACCCCACATAAAAATCGGCCTTGTGCCACATCCTGCCTCGTGGGGAGATCGGGTAAATACCGGCTTGCTTTCCAGCTTCAGACGAACTTGTAAATATCTACTTGCATTGTTCTTGTTAAAAATAAACCCTTATACTTTGTAAGTGACCGTTCTAGTTATTATTTCAATAACCACCACAGGCAACATTACAAAAGCAAGTTTAGCCCTTAATCTCATCAGAAAGAAAAGAATTATCAATGGCCAGGAATTAATGAAGGTATTACCTGGCAGAATATAGTTCATTTATTTATATATATATCGTTTAATGCCATACACTTTCAGGATGTAGGCGGCAATGGTTTTCCACAGATTCCTTAGCTTTATTATCTGTAAATTGCAATGGCTTCTTGGAAGATAATGGAGTGGTTTCTCATTGCACTGTTTGAAACAAGAGTAATTCTATTCCATGACTAATTGCACCCCAAAGCTAGAGAGTCCAGTTTACTCTGCTCTTTAACCCATAGTTGGGGGTAAAGAAATGGAATTATACCTTTCAACAGGAAGATTAATGCAAAATGGATGCAACTTCTGACAATTCTTTCAATGACACCATCAAAACATTACGAATAAGGCTTATATATATATATATATATATATATATATATATATATATATATATATATATATATATATATATATATATAAAAGGCTCAAACACTAATATTCTATGGTTATAATTTATTACATTGTAATAAATTATAATGTAATAAATTATAACCATAGAATATTAGTATTTGAGCCTTTTGTATTGTATTCTTACGCTGGACATTGAGTTCTACCTGGATTTTTTCCTCTTGGGAATTTATATATATATATATATATATATATATATATATATATATATATATATATATATATTGACCACTAATATTATCAATATATATAAAGTGGATGCATTGCTAATAGTTTTACTATAGAAACGCAGGGAAAATCAAAAAGAAAGATTGTCAGTGGTCAGGAATGAAGGCAATCATTACTGATAGAATAGAGCTATTATATGTGTAATTTAAATGTATTTCTAATGATTTTATTATAGGAATGTATTGCAAATCATGTGCAAACGGGGAGAGATTGACTGCGGGAGATAGGGAGATGCAGAGAGAGAGAGAGAAAGAGGTGGGTATACTGTGTGTGTGTGTGTGTGTGTGTATTGACTTTCTTCTCCTGCAACAAGGTTACTTTGTTCGTCTCTATTTTTTTTTAAAAAGAAAACACTGTTCGGTTTCCGGTCCGTATTTCACTCCGAAATATTCGGCCTAAAATTTTCTATCTGTTGCGCAAATTGATGTTCCCCACATATTAACATATTTCACAGTCACCTCTTTGTTTGATATCATACCTCTTTGGGGATTCTGGCTTGCATAAAGATTTCAAAGATTGAAACCATACAATGCTCTCATACTCTTTTCACGCATTCTGTTATATATATATATATATAAGAATAATAATTTGACAGCGAGTGCAAATAATTAATTTGGTATCTCTTAGGAATATCTCAGTCACCACAGAATAACTCTTAAAACAAAAGGTTACTTATTGATATTAAATTTGTTTCAGACTTCTGGTATTTGCCTGGCATCAATCACATCCGAGATGATTTAATGATAAGTAGTAATACTGGTAGCCGGTGATGCCTGGGAGAGAGCGCATTTACTGGCATGATCGACAGTCTGAAGATCGGCACGCTCAAAGCCTCAGTCACGATGACTTGTGACTTCGTGCTAGCACAATCCTCGATGGCTCGCAAATAGTTCCCTCTATGTAATTTCACTCGTAAGACTTTGGTAAACTCGTGGTGTTGTTTTCCTGGAACTTTCCCAAAGAATCACCAATACCTTCTTGACCATGGTAAGATTCGAACCCGAAACTCATGGTTGAAAATCGAACTTTTAACCACTCGGCCATGTACACGCATAGTGTGTCGCAGATAAATCCGGGAAAAATTCATGGGTAATAAAAACATAGTTTTTTCTATAACAAATAAATATATTTTAATGAAACTTTAGACATTAAGTTGGCCATGGCTCACTGATGGTTGTCTTGTCTAAGACACAAGGGGTTACTGGATGGGAGAGAATTAGAAAACAAAAACTTTACTTTGAGCAAGAACAATTGAAGAGTAATCAGGGAGACCGGAGATAACGACTGACATTGCATTTAAATTTTTGAAGATCAAAGTTCACTGGGAAGAAGCCGGATGACAAGTGAGAAGTGCAAGAAAAAGTGTTAGCATAGAACTTACAGTTTCATTCATCCATTTCAATTGTAAAATGACGAGACGTTGCTAGTCTATTTTTTATCCTGTGACCCGTGAGGGTTGTATGGGCACCATGTGTACTGTAGCCGCAGTAGAAGTCATGTTTCTTGGGCAAGATCGCCTGATGTAGCCCTAGACTCTCCAGGCCGCTTTTGAATTCAGAGTTTTTCCTTCTCCTAGACAGATTGCAACCCAAGGCTATAGAACCCAGTCAGCCCTGCTATTTGCCCATAGCTGGTCGGAGAAGAAGAGGATTCATACCTTTCCCAAGGTTATTAGCGTGTAAGTGAATGTAATGGATCCGACTGGAATTCGAACTCGGCTCTCCGATTCCTCAATCCGAGCCGCTATCCATTACTCTGTGCCTTAAAGAAATACAGAAAAGTTGTATACACTAGTACAGCTTACACCTTACAAGGAGCTTTATTTTTGGAAAATGTGTATGGTCGGAGGTTATCTTTTTTTAATTCTTTTTTTTTTACAAAAATGATCAGGGAAAAATTTCATGAGGACATTTCTGATCTTAGGTCACTGGTTGGGACCCGGATGGAAATATGCATACAACAGCAATCGACAGAAATAATAATAAAAAAAAAATTCTACCAATTTCTACATCTAAGCACTTGTACTACTACTCCTCCTACTACTACTAAGAAGAAGAAGAAGAAGGAGTGTGTGTCAGGCATATTATGAGAATAGTTGTAGCTAATGGATGGCAGACAAGCCGATATATGATCATTATTGATTGGGCCATTGTAGAGATGGGGTGTGATGTCGGACGATCGATAACCCTGAAAAATTCTCGGCAACAAACATCACTGATGATGTGCGGTAAAGCATCAAACAAATGTATTTCAAGAAGACATGCCTCATGTATTATGAGACCTGCCTTAATGATGATGATGATGATCATCATCATCATTATTCGAATGTAGTCGGGATCATCCAGCCAAAGCGAACGATCCATTCTTTAGCTGTTATGACATGTGCTACGCCAGGGCAACACGCGGTTTTGAATTCAAAGTTACCTTCTCCTAGACTGGTTGCCACCCAAGGCTTTTGAACCTAATCTATCTATAGCTGTCCAAGAAAAGGATTCATACTTTTCTCAAAGGTATTAACACGTAAGTTAATGTAATGGATCCGACAGGAATTCGAACTCTGTTCTCTGATTCCTCAATCTAGTACAGCGCTTAAATTAATAAGGTCTAGCTACCATAGTGAAGAGCTCATCCGAATAATTACCATGAAAGTGTTCATAGAAAAAGCACAAAGAAGAATCTTTATGGTGGTGGGAATGCGACTGAAATCGAGATGCCAGGTCAGAACCAATAATATTGCAGATTCTTTTTATCAAGAATCTCTAAATATAAAACAGGTGCACCGGGCCATATGTGACAGTAATATTCGAGGTATGGATGAATGGTAGACTTGCTATGATCCAGAACGATTGTGATATTTCATCATTCTGAAAACTACCTTTCCACCAAGGTTGACTGATGATAAGGATATTTCATCATCCTGGAAATAAAGATCAAATATTTCCTCATCTGAAACAACCTGGCCACCAGTGATGATATATAATGATGATATTTCATTGTTCCAAAATCTAAAACTCCATCATTATAAAAACGATCCTTCCACCACAAGGACAGCAGGGTCAGTTGAGTAGAGTAACAGTAGTAAAAAGAACAATACAGATGTCTCTTCTTCGCTCCGTAAAAATCGACAGTTGACGTTCTCAGACGCTACCCTTAACAAGGAAATTCTCGGAACAATTAAAAACAAGTAAGCACAAACTTTTAAAGAAACAAAAGAGACAATAACACTGAGAACATCTTTAACACATATAAAATCAATATTGTAATTAACATCACGAAAAGAAAAATATACATTCTTGTCAACACGTGACTCGAAGTTTTATTAGGTTATATTATTGTTGTATGTTTTATTCATTTCATTTTCAGTATAAAAACGAGAAAATGATTCCTAATAATATAAATAATAAATAACAACGGGCTAACTTACATTAGCAATTACACATCCATCCTGTTATAGACTTGTAGAGGACCGTGTGGATTTGAGTGCATTGGGATACAAGTGCTGTTGGACCTCCTGCAAGAAGGTCCAACTACAAGAACAATGCCGAACTCAACTTGAGTCCAACCGATGATGTAAAGAAAACAAACAGGGCCGATATATATTTTCAACAAATACAATATTAAACAACAAATGTACAAGTGACATAAACATCCACATTTGTGTTCGTGTGTGGATGTAAAGAGTTTGTATTTTGGTGAATGTTCGTACGTACGTGTATGTGTGTTTCATGACGTTTTCCCATAAGAGGGCAAGAAAGCTGATCTCCGTGAGAGATTACATTTTTAAATGTGTCCGCTGAAATGCAAAGTAAAAAGAGAACGAGGCAAGAAATCGCCCAGTATTTATAGTGTAGGGAGAGCGACCCCTAGTGAACAATTAGGGAATTAAGGGGGTGCTAACTCTGACAGACTTATAGATATGTAAGAAAGATTCTGGAGAAAAAAATTGTCTCACACGACACAGTGAGCCAACTTTCTTAGCAGCTGACCTAGCAATGGATTTAATATAGTCTTTTCACTTCATGTCAGCTGAGAACGTTAGCCCGAGAAGGCACAGTATTCTAAGCATGGAAGAATGGTAGACTTATAGATATGTAAGATACCTTCTGGAGAGAAAAATTGTCTCACACGACACAGTGAACCAACTTTCTTAGCAGCTGACCTAGCAATGGATTTAATATAGTCTTCATGTCAGCTGAGAACGTCAGCCCGAGAAGGCACAATATTCTAAGCATGGACGAATGGTAGACTTATAGATATGTAAGATAGCTTCTGGAGAGAAAAATTGTCATGCACGACACAGTGAACCAACTTTCTTAGCAGCTGACCTAGCAATAGATTTAATATAGTTATTTCACTTCATGTCAGCTGAGAACGTTAGCCCAAGAAGGCACAGTATTCTAAGCATGGAAGAATGGTAGACTTATAGATATGTAAGATAGATTCTGGAGAGGAAAATTGTCATGCACGATACAGTGAACCAACTTTCTTAGCAGCTGACCTAGCAATTAGTCTTTTCACGTCATGTCAGCAAGAAGGCGCAAGGAGTCACTCTTCTGGACTTTAATAAAAATAAAATTTATTCCTTGATTTTCACTCAGATTAAAGATTTAGTTTTTATTTCTCTAACTCGATTGGTATATTTAGGTCGAATGCGCGGTTGGCTGATGAGAAAAGAAGTTTTTTTAATCATTTCATCCCAAGCGAGGCAATAAAGCCACTAGGATGCAAAGAGGTTAGTGACTGTAAGAGAATACAAGAAAAACTGCTATTAAGGAGAGAGGACAATAAAAGAACAAGAATTAAGAAGACAGAAGATAACGATTGATATTGCATTTAAATATTTGAAGATCGAAATTAACTGAAAAACAAAAAGCTGAAAGAGAGCTCTACAGGCAAGAAGTGAGAGAAAATAAACTCTTAGCATAAAACTTACGGTTACATCGAGCCATTTAAACTGTAAAATGATGAGACCTTGCCGTCAATCTAGTACTGCGTTCGTAATTCATAAAGTCTATTTACCATAAAAGAAAGCTTATCAGAATAATTGTCATGAAAGTATTTATAGAAAAGTCAGAGGGAAGCAACTTTACGGCGGTGGGAAGAGAACTGAAGCAGAGATGCTAGGCCAGGACGAATAACATTGTTCTTTAAATTTTATCAAGAATAGCTAAATATATAATAGGAGCAAAAGACCAAATGTGTCAGCAATTGTTGCATGTTAACAATTCTTCTCTAGGGTTAACCGTTACCTTCCCCATCCATCCGCATAAACAGAAGAATCTCAGCTCGGCTTCTTCTCTCGGCCGGCGATCGCTAATCGTTTAACTTAACTGTACATTATTCAACTAAAACCTTTCTCCTATCTCTTTCCCACGCTATCTCAGCTAATCAAAATCGACTTCTCTATTATGGCTCACATCTGACCACGACTGTCAATCTCCGGAAGTCGGAGCTGAGATACACTTCCCTTAAAAATAATAATATTATTTAACACAAGGACGAATGGTAAACTTATCTGGCAAGAAAAATTGTCTAACACGACATAGAGGACCAACATTCTTAGTTGCTAACTTTCAAAATAACATTAGCTCAAGCCCCAGGAACTAATGGATGTCAGTTATCAGTTATCTCCTGCTAATTCCCCTCTCCAAGTTCTTCACCGCCTTAGACATGGCACGTGGAACTAGAACAGTCAACCCCAGAGAGCGAAATAATGGGTTCAGTTCGGCATTCCAACCAACTGAAGAAGGCTGGGGTGTACAACGGCCGAAACGTTGTGATAAATATGGCAACAAAGATGAGGATGATAGTCCGAGCAATGTAAATAGTGTACATAATACCTCATCCCAGAAATATCGACAGATACGCATTATACTTGGTTCACATATCTTTATAATCTTGTAAATAAACATTGGTGAGGTGCTGGTGTTTATAAACAGTATAAATTAGTAGCGGTGTCAAGGGAATAACCGACTTTTTTTTCTTGCGGGTACAAAGTTAAACATTGCCAAAATTTCTTTAAGGTTATGAAAAAAATAAGGCAGACAATTCTAACTTGACGGAACTACTCCGTGAATTACCCTTTTTTCATTTGTCGACAATGGAAAAAAAGAAGCCATTGATATGATTATTTGCCCCCCCCCCCATCGCAGTGCATCGTACTTTTCAAGCCATGTTATCTTCAGTTAAACACGTGTTTCTGCCAAGATATCTGTAGTGTGCACTTCGACTGAAAGGACAAAGCCTCTTTTGAAGTGACTCTTCAAAAACAAGGCCTGACTCTCATCCAAACAGGTTTTTTTTTATTCTCAGACAACGTACTAAAACAACCCCATACATCCATTCGCCAGTTAAACAAGTAACAAAGATAAAAGAAAAGTAAAAAAAAAAAAAAAAAAAATACAAAACAAAAAAAAAAACAGAACTTTCTTTGAAATGGAATCTGTGAATGATTCTGGTTAAAATAATTTATTTAAGAGATAATTTTGAACTCTAGATGAGGCTATTTTTGTTCACTTGACATTAATTCCATTTAAGAAAGGCATGAATCCATTTATCCCTGTCTTCAATCTCATTGCCAGATATAAAATAATATCTAATCACTGGCATGTCATGATGGCTGAAAGAAGAAATTTGATATAAAAGTAATTTATTCTGTCAAATGTAATCCATCACAATGTAGACTGTGGAGCTGAAAATGATCAGATCTACAAATAGGGGAGATGCAAGAGAACAAGATGAACAGCCCGGGGAGCTGAAAATTATCAGGTGTACGAATAGAAGAGCTGTAAATGGACCCTGTGTACAAACTGGGGAGCTAAAAATAATCAGATCTAAAAATAGGGGGGAGCTGTAAGAAGACAGGGTGTACAGACTAGGGAGCTGAAAATGATCAGATCTACAAATAGGGGGGCTGTAAGAGGACAGGGTGGACAGACTAGGGAGCTGAAAATGATCGTGGGGACCAATCTATTTTGTAATATTGCAACAACACTATTCAGAAGCATTTGACTAATTCAGCTTTATCGCTGAAAAAACGTTTATTTTATTCTAGTGGATGGTCACCAGTGGGAGGGGAGATAGGATGTGCTTATTTTATTTACCACATAGTTAATAATAACTGACAATACTTTACCAAGAAGACTTCGGACAGTTTTAATATTTCTTTTCTAATATTTGTTATGAATTGGAATAAAAACACTAGACGCTTGTATTTCTGGGTTCAGCGCCGTCGTCGTTGTCATACAACCTTTCTCTTATCTAAGAGGCTTTGGCAACATCCTGTAATTTAAGAGGAGATAATCATCTATTCTTGGCGCCAAACAAGTAAGTAGAGAAAGTTTAGTAAATAATCCTAAAGTTCTTAGAGAGGCAGAGGATGACTGTGGCGACAAACAGTCTTTTTTTTTTCTTTTTTAAATTGGCTGGATTCATTGTAGGAACACTGACTTTGCGATAAAAGTCTTGCTAATTTTGATAATTTGGTGCCAATCCTTATGGACTGAAAATCTTCATGGATTTTCTTTTATGTACCAAATCCATTCAGTATAATGGCTCTCCACAACTTCCTGTCTTTTGTAGCTCTTAGCCATGTTTACTGCTGACTCTCTGATCAGCCATCTATTTACGACATGGTGTAGCGGTTAGTGAGCTTGTCTCGCCATATCAAGTACTACTAAACAGTGAGCTTGATCCTTAATAGGTACCCCATGCTTTCGGCCTTGTGCCACATCTAAGCTACGCTTAGAAAATTATATTTACACAAATTTGTCCGGGACAACGGCGGAGTCAATTAAAGCGTTGGTTTGGGAATTTGATGACAGAGTGATTGTGAGTTCAATCTCTGGAAACGGACAAGCAATAACTGAACAATACAAACTAAAAAGAGTAATAAGAACTGTAAATTAAATAAAGGGTTGAGTTCAGAAATCCCCGGATATATAGACATCTGAAGAAGGCCGAAGGGCACAACAACTGAAACGTTGTGATAACAACAAAGATCAGGATAATAGAACGAAGATAAATATAATAAATAATGATATCTCCTCATCCAAAAACTTATCATTAGTTAAATTATGTACGGCTTTCCCTCAGCTCTACGAGTATTGCCTTGTAATATAGGGATTTTTCAATCGTAGCTTAGATGTGGCACAAGGTCGAAATTGAGGGGGCTCCCAGTGAGGAACGAACTCACTACACAGACGTAATTGTTCTATCGAGACAAGCTTGCTAACCATTACACCACCTCGAGGTGCCCAGTGAATTTCCAAGCGTAGCTTAAATGTGGCACAAGGTCGAAATTAAGGGGGCTCCCAGTGAGGATCGAACTCACTACACAGTCGTAATTGTTCTATCGAGACAAGCTTGCTAACCATTACACCACCTCGAGGTGCCCAGTGATTTTCCAAGCGTAGATTTGATGCGGCACAAGGCCTAAATTATGGGTCTCCCAGTGAGGATCGAAACTCACTACTCAGTTGTAATATATATATATATATATATATATATATAGCAAGACAAGCTTGTTAACTATCCCCCTCGATGTGCCCGTATTGCCTTTAATATATCCTGTGAGTGTCATATTCTCCGAACTGTCTTCATGTCCCTTCCCTAATTTAATCGTCTTTTTCTGAATCCGATTAAGTTCCCCATTTTTGTTTCCGCTTCTCTTAAAAATTCCTCACTGTTCACATGTTTCGTCCATGGTATTCTCAGCATCCTTCTGTAAAACTACATTTCTGTTGCCTTGAATCTCTTCTTCGTCTGTAAGGAAATTGTCATTTTGAAGAGCTGGGCATCAAACCGTTAATTAACGAAGATGTCATTTTTGTGGGCGATTTGACTTTTAAGTTGACTTTGAGAATCATTACAGGTGCGCGCCGTTAATCAAAAAGTTCACTTCGTTAACGGTTGATTACGGATCTAGGTAAATTGCTCGACAGTAAATTGCTCGAAATCAATTGCTCGAAAAATAATTTCTCGAACTATCAATTGCTCGAAAGGCAGATTGCTCGAAGTAATGTTGAAGATTATTTAAGAAGTGTTGCATATAATATTTCATACTAATAGAGTAAATATTAGCAACAATCGTTATATTTTGTTTTATTTTTTTTAAATGACGAAGAATAACAGTAATAATAAAAATGTACCCTTTATTTTAAACTATGACAAAAAAGCAATGTAGAAAAAAAAAGACCTGCTATATAAATGTACTCGTTCTTTAATTTTAACTGTTCAGTCAACAACAATAAAGTTGGATTATTTTATCTTATAGTAAATATTAGAAACAATGTATTAGGTTGGTGCAAAAATAAGGACGTAATAATGTCGTTTTTTTACGTTAAAAAATACGTCAAAAAACGATATTATTACGTCATTATTTTTGCACCAACCTAATAGTTTTATTTTTTTAACCACAGGTTTCGAGCAATCTGCCTTTCGAGCAATTGATAGTTCGAGAAATTATTTTTCAAGAAATTGATTTCGAGCAATTTACTGTCGAGCAATTGATTTCGAGCAATTTACCGAATACCGTTGATTACTTAGCGCCTTAAAAATGTAACAGAAGTTATCGATCAACCATTAAAGGCAAGTTCTGGGCCTGTTCCTGTTGAGGTCTACTGGTACTGGTAGTTTTAACATCGACGACATCAACAGATTCAAGTTCTTGAAATGCCATGATGACATTCAAAGTAGGCTGGGTGGGGTTTGAATCGTTGGCGGAAATGTTAAAGCGATTAACGGATTAGCGTATTGGTACCCAGTTTTGCTGTGGGCACCAACCTTCTAAAGACATAGCAGTTCAGTTTACTTTGTTTCTAAGAATATTTTCCTGTTTCTTAATACTTTGCTTAGCTTTTGGAGTGCATCTTTCAATATCCCAAAATGTGGTCAGATTTCGGGGCTACATTTCCCATCAAGTCTTAAAACACTTCCCAGTTCGGAAGCACACTTCTTAAGGTCTATTACACAGGTATTATCAGTTCTACATGCTTTTTGATTTGTTTGTTTGTTTGGGTTTTATGGCATATCAACCACTGTGGGTTATTTAATGCCAAATCCAGTTTATATGAATTTTAAATACCTATTTTGTATGGAATAAAAAATGTATAGCTGGCAACATTATTCCTTTACGAAAAAACGTATAGTTGGCAACATTATTCCTTTACGAAAAAACGTATAGCTGGCAACATTATTCCTTTACAAAAAAACGTATAGCTGGCAACATTACTTTTTTACAAAAAAACGCATAGCTGGCAACATTACTTTTTTACAAAAAACTTATAGCTGGCAACATTACTTTTTTACATAAAAACGTATAGCTGGCAACATTACTTTTTTACAAAAAAACGCATAGCTAGCAACATTACTTTTTTACAAAAAACGTATAGCTGGCAACATTACTTTTTTACAAAAAAAAAAGTATAGCTGGCAACATTACTTTTTACAAAAAAACGTATAGCTGGCAACATTACTTTTTTACAAAATAAACGCATAGCTGGCAACATTACTTTTTTACAAAAAAACGTAGAGCTGGCAAAATTATTGTTTCAAAAACTTAGAGCTGGCAACATTATTTTTCTGAAAACATTATCTGAGACCTTGCTGTTGGATGCAGTTTATCGCCGTACCCAGGACGTGGATGTAGTTTACCGTCATACCCAGGACGCGGATGTAGTTTACCATCATACCCAGGACGCGGATGTAGTTTACCGTCATACCCAGGACGCGGATGTAGTTTACCGTCATATCCAGGACGTGAGTAAAACTTGGAAAACTAGGAGTTCACTATTTACCCATAGCTGGGACCCTAACAGGTGCTACCACCCCGGGTCAAGGTGGACATGGGAACACCAGAAATTAAGAGGTGGTCCCACGCTCCTCAAAACCTCCAGATCAGAGGCCTTGCTGTTGGATGCAATTTAACGTCATACCCAGGACGCCTCATTGGGGGGTCTTACCCCTCTACAGAGGTGCAGTCGGCGTATTCTAAAGCCCCAGCCGACAGGGCCTCATGCTTTTTGAGGATACAGATTAGAGATGATAGCAGAAACAATGGAAAGGGTTATATGCATATCATTCGACAGACTCAGTTCTAAATACAAAGTCAGGCAAGGGTCCTCTAGATCAGGGGTTTTCAAACTGTGGTCCGCGGACCACAGGGGGTCCGCAAGGACAAGATAGGGGTCCGTGGACAGCAAACACTTTTTTAGGGGTGACGTGCAACTTATAAGCGCTTATAAGTAACTTATAGGCCGATCATGAAATAAATTGTTTCAATAAACTATTTCATAGATTTGATATACTAATATAATAATCTTAAATTGATGAAGATAATGGATTCTATTTATGCAGGGAAGGAACCAAAGGATTTGAATTTTGGATCTATTTTGCAATTTCTGGCTTTCTCATTGGCTGTTAGGCATTTGCATTAATGCAAAATTATATGTTATATTCAGCAAATATTTATGTATAAATTTCATAAGTGTTTATAAGGGGGGTCCCTAGGGTAATGCCTGAAATATAAAGGGGTCCGCAAGTCAAAAGGTTTGAAAACCCCTACTCTAGGTGAGTCAAGATTAAAGTTTAAAGAGAATTGTAATGGTTAAATAAATCTGGCGATAAGATGCATCCTTGTCTTAGGCATCTATATATTTTTACTTACTTCATGTTTTGTCCATTTGCAGTCGTTTTGCTCCCAGGGTATATTCTAGATCATTCTAATATCTTTCTGAATAAATAAAGTTTTCCTAGCAGTTCAAATAAATCTTTGTCCCGTAACTTAGAAAGTTGTAAAAAGTGTCAAAAGAACGGTTTTTCCATTGACACCGCTATTATTTTAACTACCTTCACTCCTCAGCAACATTTATTGTTTTAAAAAGAGGTGATTAGAATAAAACCAAAACATATGATGAAAGTTAATTTATACATTTTTTGTTCTTGAGAATTTACAAAATATTAAACATTATTTATTAAATTTTTATTTACAAGAATAATTTACGATTTACAACTTTCTAAAAACTAATCCAATTAAAACTAATGCAATGCAATATTTATCATTTACCGATTTATAAAGAAATAAATATAAAAAATATTTATTCATAAATTTGTAAACATTTAGTAAATTCTGTCTATATTTCTGAGATGAGGTATTATGTACACTATTTACATTATTCGCACTATTGTCCTCATCTTTGTTGCCATATTTATTACAACGTTTCGGCCCTTCAGTATCTGTCTATATTTCTGAGATGAGGTATTATGTACACTATTTACATTATTCGCACTATTGTCCTCATCTTTGTTGCCATATTTATTACAACGTTTCGGCCCTTCAGTACCTGTCTATATTTCTGAGATGAGGTATTATGTACACTATTTACATTATTCGGAGTATTGTTCTCATCTTTGTCGCCATATTTATTGCAACGCTTCGGCCGTTGTACGCTCCCGCCTTCTTCAGGTAGTTGGAATGTCGAACTGAACCCTTTATTTCGCTCACTGGGGTAGACTGTTCTAGTTCCACGTGCCATGTCTTAATGGAGGTTAGTTATCAGTTATCTCCTGTTAATTCCCCTCTCCAAGTTCTCCACTGCTTAACCGGGTAATAAACACATGGCACAGTGGATAAAGGCGTTGGTTAGATCCAGTAACAGGTCCCAAAGAGTGTGAGTTCAATACTCGGTTAAGGCAGTGGAGAACCTGGAGAGGGGAATTAACAGAAATGTGGGATGAGTTTAATACAAATGAACAGTACAGAACTGATCCCTCACTTTTTATTCTTTCCTTTGATTACCTATAAGCCTTTTTTGGATTTACTGTCATCCTTTCAAGATTGTAGAAATGGATAGAATCTTCTACGACCAGGAAATGGGCGGGGGATGTATAAATGGTTAGCATCTACTATGGTCAAGAAATGAGGGATGAGTTTAATATTAAAGAACTATACAAAACTGATCCCTCACTTTCTATTATTCCTTGTTTTGATTACCTGTAAGGCTATTTTGGGAGAATTACTGTCATCCTGTCAAGATTGTAGAAATGGTTAGCATCTACTATAGTCAATGTTCAAAATGCTTACAGGTATCAAAGAAAAGGATAATAAAAATGTGGGATAAGTTTTCTATTAAACACATGTCCCGTGTCTTGGCCGCATGAAATTCTATTCAATTCTACATTCTCGACAGGAATGATAGTAACCTCTAAAAACCTATCATGTAAGTGGTCGACTTTAAAAAATCTCTGTTGCTTCAGTTATTAATAAAAACTAGATTGACTTATTGGGATGTCCAAGGACACATTCTAAAAGCTGGAATTGCGAGACAGGAGGATTTCTTTGGTAAGAAAGAAAAGAATACTGAGCTGTTACGTGATATCTGTCCTTCTTTAAGGGCAGCGAATGCTGAACGATTTCCTCAAAGATGAAGAGGAGACTCGAGGCGACAGAGATATGGTTCTACAGGAGGATGCTGAGGATATCATGGACCGAGCCTGTGAGCAACGATGAGGTCTTAGAGAGGTTGCAAACAAAAAGGAAGCTTATACTTAACATCAGGAAGAGGCAGCTGAAGTTTCTGGGACACATAATGAGGAAGGAGGGTCTGGAGAATCTGACACTCACGGGTCGAATAGGGAAAACAACGCGTGACATACCTGGTGGGCTTAAGTGGATGGCAGAACGTGGTCTGGGGGAGAAGGCGGAGGGAAGGAACTTGTTGAGAACTGTAAGGGATAGAGGAAGGTGGAGAGCCATGATCGCCTATGTCCTGAAAGGACATGGCACATAAAAAGAAAGATTGACTTAGAAAACATTATTCAAATATTATATTTGAACCCTTTTTTGTACTTGATCAGTTTTCTCACCTTTTCCTTTCAAGCAAGGAATCAGTGACGTGCAAAGGTTTGGTGAGACCCGGTGCCAACTCCTTGATTATATGCCCCTAAGACACAAGTAAGGTGTGGGGGCTCTACTCAGGTGTCGTTTATCAAAACACGGATTCACATTCACCCTAGTTTGTGGGACTGTATGGCGCTTCTACAACAAAATTAACAAACAATTCCAAATTTAATAAACTAAATTTTTATTTCACTCTTTGATTGAATTCCCTCCCAATGTGGATACCCTGGCACCCTCTTCTGCACCCTACTGAAAGAAATATATAACTTTTACTCTGATAATCGATTTATATTTTTGAATATCGATGTGTTGTTAAGGAAAATTTGTTGCCAAATAAAAACAATTTCAAGATGAAATGTTAAAATTCTTTAGAAGCATCTGTTTATATGTTTGGGATTTTTTTCTCTGTTGCAAAGTTGATTACAGAAAGGAATTATCATTTTCTGTTCTTGTTATTGTCATCATTTGTTAGTCGTCTGTTTCTTTAGGGGTGGGGAGTTTAACATTTGTCTGATAAAACGTCTGACGAGACAAAAATTGACAACTACATTGGTAAAGGTTTTGTTTTTGTGAATATGTGTCGACAAACAGTTTTTGTTTGACTGGCACGTCGGATTTTTTTTTAAATTTTCTCTTTTTGTTTCTTGAAGGAAGAAAGACAGGAAGAATCAAATGAAGAAGTTTCTATGATTTTTTAAAATTTAGTTTAGTTAAAAAAAAATAATATTTTTTTAGTTTTTAAAAGTTGAGTCAATTTAAAAAATAGGTTTGTAATTGTGCAAGAGAATTATAAGGGTGAGAAGAGAAAAGATGAGGTTAAAAAGGTTACAGAAAAGAAGAAAAAAAAGAAAAACGTTTGAAGAAAGACTTCATTGGCATCGTTTAAATTGTTAAACTTTTGAGAAAGAATTTTTAAAAAAAATCAAAGAAAAGGAAAATGAAAAGGAAAAATGAAAGAAAATGGAAGGAAAAAAAGAAAGGAAGAATAGAAGAAAAAGGAAAGAAAAAGAGAAAAGAAAGAAAAAAGAAAAGAAAGAAAAAGAGAAAAGAAAGAAAAAGAGAAAAGAAAGGAAACAGAAAAGAAAGGAAAAAAGAAAATGGAAGAAAGAAAAAAGAAAGAAAGAGAAAAGGAAGAAAGAGAGTAGGAAGAAAGAAAAAGAAAAGAAGAAAGAAACAGAAAAGAAGAAGGAAAAAGAAAAGGAAGAAGAAAGAAAGATTAGAAGGAAAAAGAAATAAAAAAGAAAGAAAGATTAGAAGAAAAGGGAAATAAAAAAGAAAGAAAGAAAAAGAAACGAAAATTCTGAACGAAAGAAAAAACCTGCGACTGAATAATAGAAACCAAAAAGAGAACAATTCTAAGAGAGATGAAGAAGGAAAGAAATAAAGGAAAGAGAAGAAAAGAAAGAGGAGGAAAGGAAGAATAAAGAAGAAAAAAAGAGAAAAAGTAAAGAAAGAGGGGCGTATAACGAAGGCCAAAGTAAAAAAAAGGAAAGTTAAAAAATAAAACCCGAAAGAGAAAAACCAAAGAATGCATTTGAAGTTTTTAGATATTTGGAAATTCTTTATTTGTCATTGGCCATTTTGAAATATTTGTTAGAGGAAAACGAAATTCTTCGTTTATCTGAATTATTCTCATTAGTCAGAATCAAATCATTTTGTTATTTGCTGGGAAATACAAAAGACAAAAGCTCTTTTCATTTTGCTTTCTGGAGTTTTCAGAGGTGATTTTCATCATTTGCAGGAACTGTTATCAATTTCCTGAAAATTCTTTGTTTCGCAGTCTGTTCTCAACAAAATCATACCTGGCATTACAATGGAACTTAACCGTTGACTTTTAAAAATGTTCGGGAAAAAAAGAAAAGCAAAAACAAAAACAAAAAATTCTATAATAAATTTTTCTAAATCATTTCAACCCAAGCAAGGTAATAAAGCCCCTAAGACTCAAGGTGTCACAATAGAATCATACTAGACAGATGAAACAGAACTACTGATTTTTAAAATTTTCTGGAAAAAAATAACTAAAAGAAAAACATATAGTAAATAGATTTTTTTAAATCAGTTCACCCCAAGCTTCACACGAGCAGAAAAGAGTTCCACAAGCGAGAAGTGCGAGAGAAGAAACTGTTACTATAGAACTTACGGTTACATATCGCCATTTCGACTTGTTGTCAATCTAACTCATAACTCATAAAGTCTAGGTACCATAGTGAAGAGCTATATTTATTTGTATAATGATACAAAATGTGCCACTAGGCCAAAAAAGGGAATGAGGAAAAAGTCATCTTCTGTTAAACTTAATTAGCCACAAACACTAACCCAAACACACAACAATTTTCCTTACACCAAAACAACTCGTTCTGGCTTACCTTTCTTACTACATTCACCATAATACCTCTTGTCTCTATGAAAGTCCTAACTAGTCCCCATATGTGCAATTCAATATCTGTGAAGGGAGGGGAATGAAACAACAATTTTAAAAATCTAACCCCAATGAATATTTACAAAAATGTACAAAACTATTTACAAGAAACTAAACAAAATAAGTTTACTGATACCCCCCCCCAATCCTTAAATGTGGCAGAAATATCAGTTCACTGGACGAAATCAATGCAGGACTTTAATATAAAACCTTCATTCATCCCAAGCACTCATACAAACACACATTCATTCAAACCCAACAACCCCTATTTGGGGGGTCAACAATTTGCCCATAGCTGGGACCCTAACAGGTGCTACCACCCCGGATGAGGGTGGACCTGGGAACACCAGCAATTAAGAGGGGTTTCCACGCTCCTCAAAGCCTCTTGATCAGAGGCCTTGGACGTAGTTTATTATCTTACCCAGGACGCCTCATTTGGTGGGGGAGGGTACTCCTCCGTAGAGGTGCATTAAAAAACAAAAAAAAAAAACCCAAAAAGACACATGCGGCTAAATGGGTATAACTTGGTCACAATCCTAGATAAGATATAAATATCCTCGAAGACAAGGAATATTTTGGTATTTTCTAAGGTTTTGACAAGGGCCATTCCTATTCAAACAGTTCTTCAGACAAAATAATTTTTTGGGGATATTCTCTGTATAGTGTAACCTCCTATTTTTTGCTGATCATAAAATCTCATATTATACTCAAGTATATACAGTAATGAAAAAAAAAAAAAAGATAAAACTTATTAAAAGCTACAAAGGGTAAGAAGTTGTGGAGAGCCATGATCAACCATGGAGAGCCATGATCACCCATGACCTTTCAGGTCATGGTACATAGAAAAAGAGTAAATGTATAAAGCAGAACATTCCTGTAAGCCAGGGTTTCCCAAAGTTGACGATATCGCCACCGGTGGGCGATTTCAACTGTTGGGTGGGTAATGAGCAATTAAACAAAAAAATGGTGGGGGATTGGAAATTATGGTGGGCGATATAGGATTTTGAGTATTAAAGAAGTATTTCAAAATATGATATCCGAATATATATATATATATTCAAAGAAAAAAAAAACTTTATTAAAAAAAACACAGGAGCTAAATGGGAATAAGTGGGTCGCATTCTTAGATAAGATATAAATATCCCTGAAAATAAGAAATATTTTGGCATTTTCTATAGTTTTGAGAAGGTTCATTAACATTCAAATAGGTCTTCAAAAGAAATAACATTATACATTTTCGGATGTAAATCAGATAAGCGAAGATTAAAAAACCAAAAAAATATTCAATGAATTTTTATTAATTGCTAGTAGTGTATATTGTTGTTGTTTTTTTAAATTTTATGATCATGAATAGCAGAACAGATTAAGTCCTATGTCTTTGGTCAGTCTACCACGGAAAGAACGACAATCTACTGTGGGAAAATATTCTGCCTGGTCAGGCAAGAACTGAAAGAGCCATGATCGCCCAAGCGTGGATCAAATATGACACTTAGCTTGAAATATTTTTAGGAACCCCTTTTTATGAATTGTTTATATATATATATATATATATATATATATATATATATATATATATATATATATATATATATATATGCTTTCATTGCTCTAATAGAATTTTGTACTACTGCGAAAATTTTTGATACATGACCTTTCACTGATGAGCTGTGATACAGCGAAGCAGTCTGTCTGTGGATGACAATATATATAATAATAATAATAATAATAATATAAATTTATTTCCGTTGAGCTCTCTGGGGAGGAAGTGTGGGTGTGTTTTACGGCTAATAATGCAAGACTCTTCGGTAAATCGAATAGAGTTCTCTCAGTCACGGGCGTGTTTATCTAAAAATAAATACGCTTAAATTCACCTTCATCCTGGCCGTGCGCCAACGGCTTAGGGGTAGAATGAGTCGGGTTTCGATCCTAGCTAAAGGCAACCGGACGTCTAGCCACATTGATGAGTTGTAATACAACGAAACAGTCTGTCTGAAGATGACAATATATATAAATATTAGTATGGTGCAAAAATAATGTCGTTTTCTCACATAGTAACATATGTTAGAAAACGACATTATTTTTCCACCTAACTAATATATATATATATATATATATATATATATATATATATATATATATATATGTGTGTGTGTGTGTGTGTGTGTGTGTGTGTAAAAATTATTTTCAGATAGAGTTTATCTGTAAAGGAATAAAATGAATAAAGAGGAAAAACTAATCTTGGCCAGCGATTTTAATCTACTGAGACATGATCAAGGCAAATGTAAGGATTTATTGTTGTTGCACGGGTTCATATACAAAAGCAAGGATGTCGTTGGTTTATCAAGGTTTTTAAATTTGAGAACATTCATGAATGTTCGTCAGGTGGTTGAAAGGTCAGTTAAAGCATATGGAGGACACAAAGTGCCATAATGCAAAGTTCGATAAGGTAAAAGTAAGCAATTAATATTGTTTAAATTTTGATCAGATTGTCAGGGTTTGGGTTGGGCGTGTTTACTGTACTTCTTCAAAAAATGAGGTAAAGGATTTTTCAAAAACAGTTTCCTTTTGATTTTTCAACATATTTATGGTCGTTTATATTGACTTGGGAAAGTAGTAAGTAATATAACGTGAATTTCACTCCCTTATTTTTGCCTTACCAGATTTTGAAATATGGCCCTTTGTGTCCTCCATACGTTGGTTTGGGAAAGTAGTAAGTAATATTTCTTGAATGTTACTCCCTTATTTTTGCCTTACCAAATTTTGAAGTATGGCCCTTTGAGTCCTCCATATGTTGACCTGGGAAAGTAGTAAGTAATATTTCTTGAATGTTACTGCATTATTTTTGCCTTACCAGATTTAGAATTATGGCCATTTGTGTCCTCCATATGTTGACTTGGGAAAGTAGTAATATTTCTTGAATGTTTCACCCTTATTTTTGACTCATTAGACTTTGAATTATACCCTTTTTCTCCTCCATACGTTGGTTTGGGAAGTAGTAATATTTCTTGAATGTTACTCCCTTATATTTGCCTTACCGGACTGTGAATTATCGCACTTTGTGTCCCCCATATGTTGACTAGGGAAAGTAGCAAGTAATATTTCTTGTATGTTAGTCACTTATTTTTGGCTTACCAGACTTTGAATTATGGCCCATTGTGTCCTCCATATGTTGACTTGGGAATGTATTAAGTATTATTTCTTGAAAGTTTCTCCCTTATTTTTGACTCATCACACTTTGAATTATGCCCTTTGTGTCCTCCATACGTTGGTTTCGGAAAGTAGTAAGTAATATTTCTTGAATGTTACTCCCTTATTTTTGCCTTACCAAATTTGAAGTATGGCCCCTTGAGTCCTCCATATGTTGACCTGGGAAAGTAGTAAGTAATATTTTTTGAATGTTACTCCCTTATTTTTGCCTTACCAGACTTTGAATTATGGCACTTTGTGTCCTCCATATGTTGACTTGGTAAAGTAGTAAGTATTATTTCTTGAATGTTAATCGCCTATTTTTGCCTTACCAGATTTTGAATTATGGCACTTTGTGTCCTCCATATGTTGACTTGGGAAAGTATTAAGTATTATTTCATGAAAGTTTTTCCCTTATTTTTGACTCATCAGACTTTGAATTATGCCCTTTGTGTCCTCCATACTTTGGTTTGGGAAAGTAGTAAATAATATTTCTTGAATGTTACTCCCTTATTTTTGCCTTACCAAATTTTGAAGTATGACCCTTTGAGTCCTCCATATCTTGACCTGGGAAAGTAGTAAGAACTATTTCTTGAATGTTACTACCTCATTTTTGCCTGACCAGATTTAGTATTATGGTCATTTGTGTCCTCGATATGTTGACTTGGGAAAGTAGGAATATTTCTTGAATTTTACTCCCGTATTTTTGCCTTACCAGACTTTGTATTATCGCACTTTGTGTCCTCCATATTTTGACTTGGGGAAAGTACTAAGTAATATTTCTTGAATGTTACTCCCTTATTTTTGCCTTACCAGATTTTGAATTATGGTCCTTTGTGTCCTCCATATGTTCACTTGGGAAAGTAGTAAGTAATATTTCTTGAATGTTACTCCCTTATTTTTGCCTCACCAGACTTTGAATTATGGCACTTTGTGTCCTCCATATGTTTTGACTGACCTTTCAACCTGATAAACATTCATTAACATTCTCAAATTTAAAAGCCTTGATAAACCAATGACATCCATGCTTTCATATTGCGCTCAAATTTATATAGTCTAGGTCCCATAACAATGAGGTCATTCGAACAGTTACCATAAAAGTATTTATTAAAAAAAAGGCACAGAGAAGCTACCTTAAGGTAGGGGGCATATATATATATATATATATATATATATATATATATATATATATATATATATATATATATGA
>OZ010611.1:3751457-3766457 GCA_963932145.1 Acanthosepion lycidas
ATGGCTAGATATAACCGTAAGTTCTATGCTAAGAGTTTCTTCTATCGCACTTCCTGTTCGTGATCCTTCACTGCTGTCAACATACAACACTTGCTGTGGATATTGCTGACACTTGCTCCTGTTTAGAGATCCTTGATAAAATTTAAAGAAGAATCTGCAATGTTATTCGTCCTGACTTGGCATCTCTGCTTCAGTCTCCCTTTTGTGTGTATTTTTAGGTGAAAGTGCGTGTTCAATATGGTGGTTGGACAGTTGTGTACTGGACATTTGCGTCCCGGAGAATTGCGTACCTGGAGAACTGCGTACCTCTGATAATTTTTTGAACTTTAAAAACTTTTCTTTTTTTAAGAGTTGATAATTGCAAACCAAATTTTAATTATTCTAAACAAGCAAAAAAAAAAAAAAAAATAGCATAAATTTTGAAACAAAAAAATACATTTAATAGTTGTTTAATATAGAAAATTTCCCACCAATACCTTTTAATCGAACTGAATAAGCAGAAAGGTAGTTACCATGAATAAAAAGAGAGACAATTTTCTTTTTTAAAGCAAGCGAAAATTAAGCTAGCCTTTTCAGTTTACCCCAGCAATGCGTACCACAAACGTCTAATAGATTCTGGATTTTATAGATTATATTTTTTATTTAGGACCCTGGCTAAGTTCTGAAAATCAAGCACTGATAGAAAAATATTTGTGGATAAGGAAAATTACAGTTACCACTATGAAAACAAGATAAATGTCTTAAAAGAAATTCGTAACTTTTTGATATATTTGTGAAACTAATATAATTTTAAATTCTTGAAATATTGTTTTTAAACACTGTTTAATGTCATTGCATTTTAAACAAGAATAAATTTTAAATTTTTATTCTTTATTTTTAAATTATGATTACTATTTATGCTTTTTATCAAAATTGATAATTGCCCTTAAAAGCTTCAGAAAAATTATAACAGGGACGTAATTATCGAGTGACACAAATTTCCAGGTACGCAATTACCCGCGACACAAATTTCCAGGTACGCAATTGCCCGGGACACAAATTTCCAGGTACGCAATTACCCGGGACACAAATTTCCAGGTACGCAATTGCCCGAGACGTAAATTTCCAGGTACGCAATTGCCCGAGACGCAAATTTCCAGGTACACAATTGCCCGGGACACAAATTTCCAGGTACGCAATAGCCCGGGATGCAAATTTCCAGGTACGCAATTGACCGGGACGCAAATCACCAGGTACGCAATTACCCGGGACACAAATTTCCAGGTACGCAATTACTCGGGACACAAATTTCCATGTACGCAATTACCTGGGATACAAATTTCCAGGTACGCAATTGCCCGGGACACAAATTTCCAGGTACGCAATTGCCCGTGACACAAATTTCCAGGTACGCAATTACCCGGGACGCAAATTTCCAGGTACACAATTGCCCGGGACACAAATTTCCAGGTACGCAATTGCCCGGGATGCAAATTTCCAGGTACGCAATTGCCCGGGACACAAATTTCCAGGTACGCAATAGCCCGGGACGCAAATTTCCAGGTACGCAATTGCCCGGGACACAAATTTCCAGGTACGCAATTGCCCGGGACACAAATTTCGAAGTACGCAATTACCCGGGACACAAATTTCCAGGTACGCAATTACCCGGGACGCAAATTTCCAGGTACGCAATTGCACGGGACGCTAATATCAGGGTACGCAATTATCCGGGGCAAAAATTTCCAGGTACGCAATTACTCGGGACACAAATTTCCAAGTACGCAATTACCCGGGACACAAATTTCCATGTACGCAATTGCCCGGGACACAAATTTCCAGGTACGCAATTGCCCGAGACGTAAATTTCCAGGTACGCAATTGCCCGGGACACAAATTTCGAAGTACGCAATTACCCGGGACACAAATTTCCAGGTACACAATTGCCCGGGACGCAAATTTCCAGGTACGCAATTGCGCGGGACACAAATTTCCAGGTACGCAATTACCCGGTACGCCAATATCCACGTACGCAATTACCCAGGACACAAATTTCCAGGTACGCAATTCCCTGGGACACAAATTTCCAGGTACGCAATTGCCCGGGACACAAATTTCCAGGTACGCAATTGCCCGGGACACAAATTTCCAGGTACGCAATTACCCGGGACACAAATTTCCAGGTACGCAATTACACAGGACACAAATTTCCAGGTACGCAATTGCCCGGGACACAAATTTCCAGGTACACAATTGCCCGGGACACAAATTTCCAGGTACGCAATTGCCCGGGACACAAATTTCCAGGTACACAATTGCCCGGGACACAAATTTCCAGGTACGCAATTGCCCGGGACACAAATTTCCAAGTACGCAATTACCCGGGACACAAATTTCCAGGTACGCAATTACACAGGACACAAATTTCCAGGTACGCAATTGCCCGGGACACAAATTTCCAGGTACGCAATAGCCCGGGACACAAATTTCCAGGTACACAATTGCCCGGGACACAAATTTCCAGGTACACAATTGCCCGGGACACAAATTTCCAGGTACGCAATTTCCCGGGACACAAATTTCCAGAAAAGCAATTGCCCGGGACGCAAATTTCCAGGTACACAATTGCCCGGGACACAAATTTCCAGGTTCGCAATTGCCCGGGACGCAAATTTTCAGGTACGCAAATTTCCAGGTACGCAATTGCCCGGGACGCACATTTCCAGGTACGCAATTACCCGGGACACAAATTTCCAGGTACGCAATTGCCCAGGACACAAATTTCTAGGTACGCAATTGGCCGGAACGCAAATTTCCAGGTACGCAATTGTCCGGAACGCAAATTTCCAGGTATGCAATTACCCGGGACACAAATTTCCAGGTAGGCAATTGCCCGGGACACAAATTTCCAGGTAAGCAATTGCCCGGGATACAAATTTCCAGGTACGCAATTGCCCGGGACACAAATTTCCAGGTACGCAATTTCCCGGGAATTAAATTGTCCTATATCTGGAAATTAATTGAAACATTGAATAAGGTGGAGGCCGTTGCCTTAAAGAAAAGTGGCTTTTAAAGAGGAATTCTAGTGTTGTAAAATTGATGGTAATTGCCTTTAAAAACTTCAAAATTTATCAGAGGTACGCATTTGTATGGTACGCAATTATCCAGGGCATGAATTGTTGCATATTAACAACTCTGATGGATCTCATCTCGGTTTTTTCTCTCGGTCGGCGAATCGACAAATGTTTTGTTTCAGCAATGAAAGACTTCGACACAGAGAATTTCAGCTTTAATTATTTTATTACTCATGTCGATATGTACATTATCTAAATATCTAGTGGGGTCGCCGTTTCGGATACGAAAGAGAACACGTTTAAATCACTTGACAGGTAAGAACGAACTCGCTGAAAACTTTCTCCTATCCATTTCCCATGTTAGCTCAGCTAATCAAAATCGACTTCCCTATTATGGCTTACATCTAAGCCCGGCTGTCAACTTCCCTTAAAAATAATAGTCTGATAAACTATTATTTAAGAGAATATCCAATACTAGAACCGTTCGATATATTAGGTTGGTGCAAAAATAATGTCGTTTTCTCACATGTTACGTTTATATATGATTTCTGAATTAATTCATTGATATATATAGCCATGTTATATGTCATTTTGAAGCGCGTTTTTCGCTCTATCGTATCGTGTTATTCGTTACCGTTCTCAATCTCTTCATTCATTTTTTTGCAGGCTTTTCGAAAGCATGGACAAAATTCAAATCCGCACGATTTTCTTGTTCCAGTTCAAACTAGGCCGAAAAGCTGCCGAGACAGCTCGTGATATCAATGATGCGTTTGGCCCAGGAACCACTAACGAACGTGTGGCACAACGGTGGTTCAAGAAATTTCGCAATGGTGACGAGAGCCTCGAAGATGAAGACGGTCGCGGCCGGCCGACTGCGGTTGATAACGAACATTTGAAAGCCTTAATTGAAGCCGATCCTCGCAAAACCACACGAGAAGTTGCTGTTGAACTCGAGGTCGACCACTCAACAGTCGTTCGCCATTTAAAGCAAATAGGGAAGTCAAAAAAGTTGGATAAATGGGTGAACGATAATCAAAAAAATCGTCAAAAAACGACATTATTTTTGCACTAATCTAAGATAGAAGAAGATAGAAATACACTGCATTATTTAAATTCGTTTACTTTACATTGCATTCTTTTTCAATGCCTCTCTATTTCAATATCCTTATTAATTTCACTCAGTGCTGTTTTCTGTTGCCATAGCAAGATATGACAACACAACTATAAAATTCAAACATTTAGGGATCAGAGTTACCTTCAGTGGTAGCATAAACTTTTTGCACAGCAAATGAAGTCACATACACAGTGATAAATATTAACAAGTCACTTTTATGAAACTGTCAGAATTGTGTTTGCGACTTTGGCTTCATGTTTTTTTTCACTGACTTGAAGTGGAGTGACAACATCAAATCAAATCATTAGCTGCATCTACAACAAGTTGGGCCACTGTGTAGTGCAAGAATTTTTCTTGTTAGAGTCCATTTTGCGCATTTATAATTCTACTATTTGTCCATTCATTGAATACTGTTGCCATATCTGGTCTGATGCTCCTGCTATTCATACTGAGATCCTTGGCAAAATCCTAAAAAGGATTTGTAATGTAATCAATCCTGACTTGACATCTCATGTTCAGTCATTTTCTCACTGAATTGATGTTGCTTCCCTTTGTCTTTTCTACAAATATTTTCATGACAACTGTTCCAACAAGCTTTTTTTCTGGTACCCTAACTACATGAATTTAAGCATGATACTGCATTGGCATCTAAGTCACACCTGTTTACTGTTGAACTAGCTAAATGCAACCACCACATCTACTCCAACAATTTCTTTTCTTACAATTTCCACCTGGGTTAGACTGTTCTAGTTCCACGTGCCATGTCTAATGGATGTCAGTTATCAGTTATCTCCTGTTAATTCTCCTCTCCAAGTTCTCCGCTGCCATAAACAGGTATTGAACTCACAACTTACATATGTATGTATATATATATATATATATATATATATATATATATATATATATATATATATATATATATATATTGAAATAGAGAGACATTGAAAAAGAATGCAATGGAAAAGGAAATGATATTAATAATGTAGAGGGCTAAAGTTTACTTGCTTCCCTGATAACTACAATCTTCAAAAATTTAAATATTAGGTTGGTGCAAAAATAATGACGTACTAATGTCGTTTTTTGACGTTAAAGAATACGTCAAAAAACGACATTATTACGTCATTATTTTTGCACCAACCTAATGCAATTAAACAATTTAACCTTTAGCCCTCTACATTCTTAATATCATTTCCTTTTCCCTTGCATTCTTTTTCAATGCCTCTCTATTTCAGTATCCTTATTATTAATTTCATTCAATATTGTTTTCTGTTGTCATAGCAGGATATGACAACACAACTATTTTGGTCATTCTACTCTTTGCTCTTCTTCAGGTATTTGTCACTGTTTGGTAATTTTCCCTGAATTTTAAACCAATTCCCTTATTCAGTTGAACCTAATCTTACTTTCAGTCGGCTGATAGCGTCAAGGGGAGATAAATCGTATAATTCTATTAACTAAAATTTACTCAATTTAGACTGTGCGCATTCTATGATAAAACATTTAATTACAGAAAATTAAAAACAAAATAATTAAAAAATGGGGTCATAATATCACACTTGTAACCAGAAACTATTTCCAGTTTCTTTATAGGAAAATCATTTTTTTTATTCGCCACTATTATTTTATTTATTGGTTTTATATTTCATCCCCACCCACAACAGAATCAAGTGGGTGCCTGTCATGAGCCATGTATATCTGGATAAAGGCAAGCTTATCTAGTCTAGGTACCTCACATATGCAATCGATTTTTTCTTTGGGGGCATAACGCATCTCAGACTTGACCCCTGACCCAGTGAATACTGCAGAAGGAATTAAAAAAAAAAGATTCTGACAGAAAGAATAATGAGGTGAATTATATTTAGAATAAAAAAAACAGTTGAAATTTTTATCACAAAGAGGAAAGAGGGCTTAGAGAATTCGACACTCACAGGACATAGACAAGTGGGAAAGAGAAACAACGATTAAACTAAAGCTGATGACGAAAAGGCACACTTTACTAAGAGCTACAAAGAATATGATGTTGTGGAGAGCCATGACCACCCACGTTCTGAAAGGACATAACATATAAATGTTGATGACTTAGAAAAAAATTGTTAATTAGCCTCACCTATTGGGCATTATGTCGCTTATACTGATAGGAGTATCAAACTAATTTGTTAGAAATGCCAACACAAATTAGGATGAACATAAATGACACACGTATTTAATTAACTTCAGCCTATTTAAGGCTGAAATACCAACATAGTAAATTAATTTTTTCGAAGAATAGAATAGTATCTGTCTATATTTCTGAGATGAGGTATTACACTATTTACATTATTCGGACTATTGTCCTCATCTTTGTCACCATATTTATTACAACGTTTCGGCCCTTCAGTATATGTCTATATTTCTGAGATGAGGTATTATGTACACTATTTACATTATTCGGACTATTGTCCTCATCTTTGTCGCCATATTTATTACAACATTTCGGCCTTTCAGTATCTGCCTATATTTCTGAGATGAGGTATTATGTACACTATTTACATTATTCGGACTATTGTCCTCATCTTTGTCGCCATATTTATTACAACATTTCGGCCTTTCAGTATCTGCCTATATTTCTGAGATGAGGTATTATGTACAATATTTACATTATTCGGACTATTGTCCTCATCTTTGTCGCCATATTTATTACAACATTTCGGCCTTTCAGTATCTGCCTATATTTCTGAGATGAGGTATTATGTACACTATTTACATTATTCGGACTATTGTCCTCATCTTTGTCGCCCTATTTATTACAACGTTTCGGCCTTTCAGTATCTGTCTATATTTCTGAAATGAGGTATTATGTACACTATTTACATTATTCGGACTATTGTCCTCATCTTTGTCGCCATATTTATTACAACGTTTCGGCCCTTCAGTATATGTCTATATTTCTGAGATGAGGTATTATGTACACTATTTACATTATTCGGACTATTGTCCTCATCTTTTTCGCCATATTTATTACAACATTTCGGCCTTTCAGTATCTGCCTATATTTCTGAGATGAGGTATTATGTACACTATTTACATTATTCGGACTATTGTCCTCATCTTTGTCGCCCTATTTATTACAACGTTTCGGCCCTTCAGTATATGTCTATATTTCTGAGATGAGGTATTATGTACACTATTTACATTATTCGGACTATTGTCCTCATCTTTGTCGCCATATTTATTACAACATTTCGGCCTTTCAGTATCTGCCTATATTTCTGAGATGAGGTATTATGTACACTATTTACATTATTCGGACTATTGTCCTCATCTTTGTCGCCATATTTATTACAACATTTCGGCCTTTCAGTATCTGCCTATATTTCTGAGATGAGGTATTATGTACACTATTTACATTATTCGGACTATTGTCCTCATCTTTGTCGCCATATTTATTACAACATTTCGGCCTTTCAGTATCTGCCTATATTTCTGAGATGAGGTATTATGTACACTATTTACATTATTCGGACTATTGTCCTCATCTTTGTCGCCATATTTATTACAACATTTCGGCCTTTCAGTATCTGCCTATATTTCTGAGATGAGGTATTATGTACAATATTTACATTATTCGGACTATTGTCCTCATCTTTGTCGCCATATTTATTACAACATTTCGGCCTTTCAGTATCTGCCTATATTTCTGAGATGAGGTATTATGTACACTATTTACATTATTCGGACTATTGTCCTCATCTTTGTCACCATATTTATTACAACATTTCGGCCTTTCAGTATCTGCCTATATTTCTGAGATGAGGTATTATGTACACTATTTACATTATTCGGACTATTGTCCTCATCTTTGTCGCCATATTTATTACAACATTTCGGCCTTTCAGTATCTGCCTATATTTCTGAGATGAGGTATTATGTACACTATTTACATTATTCGGACTATTGTCCTCATCTTTGTCGCCCTATTTATTACAATGTTTCGGCCTTTCAGTATCTGTCTATATTTCTGAAATGAGGTATTATGTACACTATTTACATTATTCGGACTATTGTCCTCATCTTTGTCGCCCTATTTATTACAACGTTTCGGCCTTTCAGTATCTGTCTATATTTCTGAAATGAGGTATTATGTACACTATTTACATCATTCGGACTATTGTCCTCATCTTTGTCGCCATATTTATTACAACATTTTGGCCTTTCAGTATCTGTCTATATTTCTGAAATGAGGTATTATGTACACTATTTACATTATTCGGACTATTGTCCTCATCTTTGTCGCCATATTTATTACAACATTTCGGCATTTCAGTATCTGCCTATATTTCTGAGATGAGGTATTATGTACACTATTTACATTATTCGGACTATTGTCCTCATCTTTGTCGCCATATTTATTACAACATTTCGGCCTTTCAGTATCTGCCTATATTTCTAAGATGAGGTATTATGTACACTATTTACATCATTCGGACTATTGTCCTCATCTTTGTCGTCATATTTATTACAACATTTTGGCCTTTCAGTATCTGTCTATATTTCTGAAATGAGGTATTATGTACACTATTTACATTATTCGGACTATTGTCCTCATCTTTGTCGCCATATTTATTACAACGTTTCGGCCTTTCAGTATCTGTCTATATTTCTGAAATGAGGTATTATGTACACTATTTACATCATTCGGACTATTGTCCTCATCTTTGTCGCCATATTTATTACAACATTTTGGCCTTTCAGTATCTGTCTATATTTCTGAAATGAGGTATTATGTACACTATTTACATTATTCGGACTATTGTCCTCATCTTTGTCGCCATATTTATTACAACATTTCGGCCTTTCAGTATCTGCCTATATTTCTGAGATGAGGTATTATCTACACTATTTACATTATTCGGACTATTGTCCTCATCTTTGTCGCCATATTTATTACAACATTTCGGCCTTTCAGTATCTGCCTATATTTCTGAGATGAGGTATTATGTACACTATTTACATTATTCGGACTATTGTCCTCATCTTTGTCGCCATATTTATTACAACATTTCGGCCTTTCAGTATCTGCCTATATTTCTGAGATGAGGTATTATGTACACTATTTACATTATTCGGACTATTGTCCTCATCTTTGTCGCCATATTTATTACAACATTTCGGCCTTTCAGTATCTGCCTATATTTCTGAGATGAGGTATTATGTACACTATTTACATTATTCGGACTATTGTCCTCATCTTTGTCGCCCTATTTATTACAACGTTTCGGCCTTTCAGTATCTGTCTATATTTCTGAAATGAGGTATTATGTACACTATTTATATCATTCGGACTATTGTCCTCATCTTTGTCGTCATATTTATTACAACGTTTCGGCCTTTCAGTATCTGTCTATATTTCTGAGATGAGGTATTATGCACATTATTTGCATTATTCAGGCTATTGTCCTCATCTTTATTGCCATATTTATCACAAAGTTTCGGCTGATGTACGCTCTGGTCTTCTTCACTGTGCCATGCGTCCTTTAGGACACATGGCACAGTGGATAAAGGCGTTGGTTAGATCCAGTAACAGGACCTAAAGAGTTGTGATTTCAGTACCTCGTTAAGGCAGCGAAGAACTTGGAGAGGGGAATTAACATGAGATAACTGATAACTGACATCCATAACTAGAACAGTCTACTCCAATGAGTGAAATAAAAGGTTCACTTCGACATTTCAACCACCTGAAGAAGGCCGGAGCGTACAACAGCCGAAACGTTGTGATAAATATGACAACAAAGATGAGGACAATAGTCCGAATAATGTAAATGGTGAAAAGAATAGTAATTTTTAATTACGAGGATAGGCTGAAAAGTTCAGAGGCTGACCGAGCTACTCTCATGGAATGCGACCAAATGAGGTTTATTTTTCAGCACAATACCAATTGCGGCTCACACGTATCTCCCATCGGTGTTGCAGTGCGTGGATCACTTTTAAGTGAAGAAGCTTTCATCCTGTTGGTAAAAAGTCATAAACAGCAGATATGATGCCGTTACCACTGTGATACTGTTTACCAACCAAGTGTTTTTTCATGTTGGTCAGATGTGGCCAAGGTGATCAAATTACCTGTTACGCAAGGTAGCCATTGAAACCAAGGGTCTTGTGAACTGGAACTTTCTGCTGATGAAACAAAACCCTTTTCAGTTTTCATGGGCGTTTAGTCTTGAAAGCATTTCGCAACTGCCTCAGCAAGTTGATCCATTAATTGTGTGACATTTTTGATAATAGTTAAACAAAATGCCTTTTGCATCCCCCGAAAAAACTGAGGCTGCTGATGAAATGACGACCTTTTTGGAGATGGTGAGGAAAGGGTATTTCCACTGCATGGAGTGTCTCTTTAGCTGAAAGTGATGATCTCAACACTCATAGGAAACGTTCAAGGGAACCAGCTGGATCTGTCTCAATGTCAGTTTTTTTTTCCGTGGTGTGATCAGCCTGGTGCACTTTTGATCAGGTGTCAGAAGACGTGTCACCCACCGAACAGAAAACAATCACATCTAGTTCACTGTGAAGAATATTCTCAACTCACTCAAAGGATATGCTCATAGCACTGGCTATTTGATCTGGGGTCAATCATCTGTCATCCATCACCATGTGATGGACACGATCAATTTTACTCGGTGGTGGTAGTTCAGGACGTCCAGACTTTGGGTCATCTTCAAGATTCTAACTTCCCCACCTAAACTAAGATGTCCACTGTTGCACTGTTGATAAAGTTGGAGCATCATCCCCTAATGTAGAAAACAGGTCAGCATGAATGCCCTTTGAGGCAAAGCCCTATTTCTGCAGGTACTGGATCACACCAAAATGCTAAATTTTCTCCATTTTCAAGATAAGACACTGCTAATTACTTTTGAAGTGAGATGTGAGTTTACCTGTAAATAAACAATACATTTAGTAATAAGAAGATTTGAAATGAATGCATGCAAAGTTTCACAGCTCTGGCATCCGTCATTCATAGGTAGCCTATAAACTTTGCAGCCTACCTACGAACCTGGAAAGAAACAATGCAGTTATTAATAAGAAGAGTTGAAATGAATGCATGTAAGATTTCGTTGATCTTGCATCACTCCTTTATTGTCGACCTATGAACCTTCCAGCCCACCATTATACCTGGAAAGAAACAATGCAGTTATTAATAAGAAGAGTTGAAATGAATGCATGCAAGATATCAAAGCTCTAGCGTCACTCCCTCATAGTCAGCCTATGAACCTTTCAGCCCACCCTCGTACCTGGAAAGAAAGAATGCAGCAATTAATAAGATGCGTTTTCATCGTGGACGTAAACCATTTTGTTTAGCGTTACATTGACTGTTGCTAAAAATGCATGCAACCCAGGGTCTCGTTTTTTATCTTCTTTAATTTTTACTAGAAATAGTTGACCAAATTTTTTGTTCTTTTGGTTTTAATTTGGCGAATGAGGGTTAAAAAAATTCACCCGGCCCAAAATTTATAGATAAAACTGATGAGAATTTTTCCCTAGCCAATAAAAATGTAGAATTCTCTGTCTTAGACACACATTTTTCTTCTTTCCTTCCTTGAAATCAGAAAGCTTCTTTTGCGTGTGGACTCTTGTTTTTATTTTGAGTTTTTCTTCCCTTTGTTAATGTCTTATAATTGCTTTGCTTTGCTTCACATTCTCTTGCCTCATATTATTTTGCCCTCTTCTTATTTGTATTGTCATTGAGAATTAGGTCAGTTCTGTTTTATCATACCTGGTTCTTCAACATCTTCAATTTTCATGCATTTCCCAAAGGTGCCGATATGCTGGGCCCGCCTCCCCAGATTGATGACATCAAAAAATCACCTTCCTGACAAATCGAACATAGTGAAATTCGAACCCGGATCGCTTGGTTGGAAAACGGCCGTTCTAACCACTCGGCCACGCAATTATACGATACTCTTTTTTTCTAATCGATTTCATTGCAGGAATTCCCATGTTTCCCCGTGAAGTGATATATAAATAATATATGGAATATATTTTTTGCCTTTATCTTTCCACATTTTAGACGCATTGTGTCTTTCAGTCTTTAGGGTACAAAGAATTTTTTTAGTAAGTGTTTCTGGAAACGAGTTAGTAAATGGTAAATGTCTAACCGAATTTTTGTTCAATTAGATTGGCCCAGGATTTTCTGCTTTGAGTGATTTCTTGGCCACAAATCAAGTGTTGACCTATACAAGTCTGTTTCAGACACAAACAAGTTTCATTCTTTTTTTTTTTTTCAAGGCGTTGCTGATTTCGTTCAGAGCGTTTTCAGCGAAACATGTTTTTATTCGACTATTGAATTATACTTGTGAAAATTTCATCAGAACAATTACCATAAAGAGTATTTATAATGAAGGCACAGGGAAGTAGGAAAGTGACTGAAGCCAAGATGTCAGGTCAAGACTGATAACGTTGCAGATATTTCTTTGGATTTTATCAAGAATCTCTAAATGCAGAATGTTTATACATACATACATACATATATATATATATATATATATATATATATATATATATGTTTATACATGCATACATACATACATGTATATATATATATATATATATATATATATATATATATATATATATATACATACATACATACATACATACATATATATATATATGTTTATACATACATACATACATATATATATATATGTTTATACATACATACATACATACATATATATATATATATATATATATATGTATGTACGTATAAACGATAAGATTATATATATATATATATATATATATATGTTTATACATACATACATACATATATATATATATGTTTATACATACATACATATATATATATGTTTATACATACATACATACATATATATATATGTTTATACATACATACATATATATATATATATATGTTTATACATACATACATACATATATATATATATATATATATATATATATATGTATGTATGTATGTATAAACATATATATATATATATATATATATACATATATATATATATATATATATTAAATAACCTGTAAAGGGTTGATAAGCCATAGAAAATAAAACAATCAATATTTACTCAAGGCTCGTCAGCCACTAGGGTGTTACTAAATGAAGTTGCTGTAAGGAAGGAAGAAGAGGAAATAAGTGCAGGTTTTGAAGATATGTAGGATATGGTTAGGTATGTCAGAATATTGGAAACGTGTAGAGACGTTTATACATGTATACATACCTATTATTTCCTCTTCTTCCTTCCTTACAGCAACTTCATTTAGTAACACCCTAGTGGCTGACGAGCCTTGAGTAAATATTGATTGTTTTATTTTCTATGGCTTATCAACCCTTTACAGGTTATTTAAAGTCAGAAAATATTTTTAGTTTGTAAGATTTTCTTTTCAGATAATAATAGTTTTTGATACAAGTCTTACTAATTAACCGATAGTTGGGAGAGAGAAGAGGTGGATTCATACCTTATTAGAATTTGGTAAACAACAAATTATAAAGTGGGGTATCAATTTTATATTATAATCAATATATAAAGGGATCCCTCATTTTGTGGCAACGATAGTTTCTATACCTTTATATTCCAGAGACTGTAAATAAATCTAAAAGACATGCCTGTGTAGATCATCAGTATTTCATTGATTGATTGATTCGTTTTCTATGGCCTATCAACAAACAAGAAATTATAATGTGGATATAAAGTGGGGGATCAATTCTAAATTACAATCAATATATAAACTGATAACTCCCTTTATGTCCACTGTAGTTTCTATGCATTCATATTCCAGAGAATGTAAATAAATCTAAAAGACATCCCTATGTAGTGTGACACCCACAGGTGGTCGCGGTCGCAGCGCCAGCGCCAATATGGGACGTCCGCTGGTCGCGACGTCAATATATGACACTGCACCGTCGGCCAGTGGTCAACTCCCAGATGCGGCGCGAAGCTGTAAGGTTTCTTCCACCAGCGTTTCGGGTTGACTCATTGTCACCGCCACCAGCCTGTGTCCCGGTCGATCTGGTCGTTTCCGATTCGATACCAGCTTTGTCGTTCTCAGCTCGCCTCCAACGCCTGGTCACCGAAGTAACTGCTTTGATCTCAAGTCTAACCTACCCACGTTGTGACTTTGATCTAAGGTAGACGAAATCAATCAGGCGTCGGGCCGTAGTGCAAACGGAATCCGGGGTAAAGGTGATATCGCACAAGCGTAAGTAAAAGAAAAATAATGACAAACTCACGAGGTTCAAATATGTTGAGAAATAACAATTATCTTTATCTATCTGCTGAATACAGGAGTGTGTTTCTCTTCCGGTCCGTTTCTATGGATTCATGACACTTTTTGAGTTTCTTAAGCGAGTTATGGTATCTTAAGCCGTTCGTCAATAAAAAAACAAAACAAAACTTGCTTTCGGTAGGAAGACTAAGTCTAAAAGAACGTGGAAATCTTTCGGTCACCTTCTACGAGGCGCTATTCTCCGAGCCCAACAGCTCTCTGTCGATCTGTGTCTGCGTCTCCGATCTTCAACCCAACTCTACTCAACTCAACGCCCGGGGACGTTCGTTTATATGGACACCGACCAAAATCGCGTTGGGGCCTGCTGTGGTTTGGGTTTTTTGACAATTCTCATATTGGTATCTCATACCAATCCTCTTAGTGGGTGTCAGCAACTTCCCCACCTTTCTCATACATTCACCTTCGCCTATCACTCACGCCACCACTCAGCCAATGATCGCTCGGCAGCGTGGGTGTGGCTAGACGTGGCCGTCTTAAAATTATCGTCCAGAAAAAAAATTCTCTTTTCTTTGTTTTCCCTTCTTTTCTATTGGC